>JADGKB010000086.1:0-62295 GCA_027604185.1 Boothiomyces macroporosus | reverse complement strand
TTGAATTAGCGATAACATACCTGCGGTATAACCAACATCCCGACTGTAACACCCGCAATCAAATCGTGTGTAAACCAGTTCAAGTTGTAATTTCCAAACCAAGACAAAACCGGGAATAACCTTTTCAAATACAGAATAATCGTTTGGGGTAAATTTCTTGTCGCATTGGTGAATGTCGACTGCAGGAGGTCCTTGGTAAGCCGCATTGATATTTTGATATAGTCGCGTATTTTAATATTTTGAAGCACCTCATTTTACACTGCATTGCATAATTTCATATGTTGGATGTAGGATTTTGACACTTTCCCAACGGCTATGTGAATTAATAGAATTCGAAAGGAATGATAGTTGGTTTGAGAGGATTCGTGGCAAAAGCTAATCTGGATGGTAAGATGAAATGTGACCAGTTTGTGAGTTGCAAGAATGCGCACTTTGGTCAAATTCAAGGTACATCAAAGAGCACCATAAAATAGATCTTGAAGCAATCGTTTTTATTACATTAATTTAAATCCATCTTCGAACTGTAATGGAATATCAACAGAAGCAGATTTGCGGCCAAGTAATCCAGAAAACAATTCTTCCACCATCTCTTCATGCCAAGTTCCTCTAGGTTCAGGGGCCATAAAGTTTTGAATTTTTTCCTGAACATGGTACCTGATCTTTCGGCCTTTAGAAGCTTTGGTATCCACGTTCTTTTTGGCTTTCTTGTTTTGCAGTTGCTTTAGTTGGGCATATCTCATTCCTAAAAGGACAGGATCCTCTGTATCAGTCAATCTACTCTCAATAAGTTCTTTTAATAGTTGCTGATAGTAATCTCCGTCATCAAATATTTCTTTGTCATAATCGTTCAAATGCTTGTCTCTCGTTTCTTCATCGTTTTCTGGAGCAGACTCGATCTTTGTTAGAGCTATTGTACCTTGCCAATGATTTTATAATTTCCTCTATTTAATTGCGTTCTTTTGATAAGCCTGTCAGTGTCATTCTCGATCGCTTGAAGTTGACTAACAATTGATTGATTTATGACCTTGAATTTTTTCTGTAAAGTCACACTGTTGGCAACTTGGACCTTGTTGTTCCATTTTTCAATGGTATCATATTTGTATTTCTTGAAGCCCTTTTCCATAGGTTGTAAAACTTCTTCCCAAGTGGAGTGCAGCCATTCGTCAATATCGTCTTCATCTCGCTTTCTCTTTATAGAAATATCAAATTTCTCATTCGAGTTATCCAACAAGTTCTATAATAAATACTCAATTACCATTCGCATATCTACCAGATTGTTTAGCAACGATTGCAAAGCGCCGGTGGCTTCCTGAACCTTTTCATCAACCCCTTCCTCATTCAGATGGTCATAATAGACGGAATGTTGTGGGAGAATGTTTGCGGCCTCCACTCCTTTTTGTATTCTTACTCGCAAGTCCAATATTCCATCCCACAAAGTCAATTGTGACTTTACATGCTGACCTTTTTCAATTTCCATCTTTTGGTTTTCAGACATTTTCTTTAACATTGCCTTTTCGTCTTCTTCTTGTTGTTCCAATCTAGACATCATCGCCAGCTCATCGTTATCCTTTCCAATTGTGTCATCATCATCTTCACTGCCTTCGTGACTCCCTTCACTGTCATCTTCGCCTTCAGTTTCTTCTTGGCTACCGTCAAAATCAAATTCTTCTTCAGAATCAAATTTAATTTCTTGGTCAGAGTCAGCTTCGTGTCCTTCCAATTCCACCTGCTTTTCCAAATCTTTTCTAGTGACCTTTTTGCCTTTGTATTTTTCATCAAGAGGTACTTCGAGAGCATCCCTCAGTTTACTTTTTGCGACTTGAACATAATGCTCTCTAACCTGCTGTTCATCGACATCAGATTCTTCTTCGCCATCGGTTTCAGGATCCCAATCTGGAGCAGTTGAAGTTAAATCGTCCAAGTCCAACAATTTTTTCTTCATTTTCAAAACTAAAAAAAAAGAAAAAAAAGTTTTTGTTCAGTCATGCATAGTAGAAAAATTTGGATATGAAATTCAGGCGCCATCCAATACAGTTAAAGTATATTCGCGGTTCAAGTTGCTGAGGGTACAACTACTTTTTGCCTTTTAAACTCATTTTTTGAATTCCAAGTTTTTTGAGAATGACCTCTATTGCAATGACAGGAAACATAGTCAATAAATGCCAGGTAAAAACTTTCCTACAACCAGCCGGATGGATAAAGTTTTTCCATCTTCATTTATTTGTGGAACTGTCTGATGAATAATCCACCTTGAGGAAAATATCTGAAATTAAAGATTCTGGTTCAATAAAGCATTGATTTCGCCAGAGTGGCAACAGCACCAATATTGAATATAATTCCAGTGGACTATACCATCGCAAGAAGTTTTGCCGAATTATCAGATGGTTTATTTACAAATGCTGGAGCACTGGGAAATATCCACGCCCATTGTCATAGACTTAATATTTAGCCGGCATGGATTTTAGCCTAGAATTCAAACATGAAGAACTTTTTTAGACGAAAGTCTTCTGTGAAACCTGCCGAAACAAAGAACGACGATCTGTTTTCAGTGTCGCTGTCAAATTTGCAAATCACAGACAAACCACCGGAATATGGAATTGACCCAACGGAAAAATTCGATCAATTATCAGCATCATTATCAGACTATGAGATACTTCGACTGGCAGGAAAGGGAGGATTTGCAAAAGTATACCAGATTAGGCGTAAAGCTGACGGGAAAATATTTGCGTTAAAAGTGATGAAGAAGGAGGTGCTAAGGAAGATGAAACAAGTAACTCGTATTGATTCAGGTTGTACATGTGATGAACGAAAAGCATATATTGGAAAAGTCAGTAGGAGGAAATTTCATTGTACAGTTCCTTGGTGGATTTCAAGACTCGTTGAACATATTCATGATACAAGAATATTTACCCGGCGGTGATTTATTCAACTATATCAAATCGTGTGGGGTACGGCAGTATTAACGTAGTTCTTGACTGAAGACCATGCAAGGTATTATGCGACAGAAATATACATGGGTCTCAACTTTTTACACAGTAAAGGGATCGTGTATCGAGATTTGAAGCCGGAAAATGTATTATTTGATGCCAATGGCCATGCGAAATTGGCAGATTTGGGGTTTGCCAAAGAATTGAATGGAAATGCCACTACAACCTTTTGCGGGACACCTTCATACCTTGCACCAGAAGTACTCAATAGACAGCCCTACGGATTAAAGATAGACTGGTGGACATTTGGCGTGATAATATTTCAGTTATGCTCTGGCTGTTCTCCGTTCCAAGAACCAGTTCCGCAAAAAACTTTCGCGAGGATATTGCAGTGTAATATCAGATGGCCTCCAGATCCACAACAGTACTTTAGTAACACTGTTTTTGATTTAATAATGAGACTATTCGAGCTGGATCCAGAGGAAAGATTGGGAGACGAAGAAATCAAAAACCACACGTGGTTTTCCAAAGTAGATTTTGAAGCGATGGCAAATCATAGAATTCCACCACCGGGAAAAGTACATTCTCATGTGAAAAATTATAGCCAAGCGATGGAAAACAGTGAAGAGTTAGGGCCGGAAACTAATATGGAGCTTAGCAGAGGCAACCCAATTACTCAATCAACTGAACAAATGTTCCGAGATTTTTAATCTTTTGGAAAGTGTAATAAAATCAATAATGTTGATTATAGTGTAATTTGGGGTTTGGATAATATGCGACATTTATTTGAGGGTGGATATGCCTAGTGGGATATAGTGGAACAGCGGAAATAATTTTAGTCTGTAAACAATTGTCCCCAAAGATACATCTCAATTTGAATATGGGATAAATTAAGAATTGCTATGAAGAAAGTTATTTATTTGCTCAACGATAATCTGGTAACAAAAAGCGAAATCAACAGAGTTATCAATGCTTGTTGGTTTTCTTAACACTTCTTGCGATAAATCTGATGATTGGATATGAAGCAAGGAAAATAGTTGCGAGGAAGCTGTAATATTGACGGTTGAGTTCCCACCACGTCATCTTTGCGGTAACTGGAACCAAGTGGTCATACCCTACCGTGGCAGCCATTTCAAACAAGTTGGTCAATGTTACAACATGAGTTTCGCTATTAAGTTTAGAAACCACCTTCATTTTGGCAACGCTTTGGTAAATCAACGAATCGGGATTACTGGCTTCCCCCATCAGTTTGGTTACCTTTGTCTTTAGTTCTTCAGGAGTAAATTTGAATTTATCATTGGTGTAGCCCAAATTTGCTTCTTCGACTGATCTTGCATTTGCAAATTGGTCAGCAAAAATGCCGGTTACAATCATTGGTAGTCCAGCATACATCCCCTCATGAACCGATGAGACTCCGCCGTGAGTAAGGAATAGTTTTACGGCAGAATGTTGGAGCAAGGCACGTTGATTTACCCAATGTTTGAAAATAAACCGATCTTCTAAACCAGGAGGAGCAGTAAACTGTTGGTGTGTTCGAACCAAAGCCCAAATTACTGCCAACTTTTCATTTTCATTCAACAGCTGTTTTGCAGTTTCGTAGATTCTTTCTGCAATAGATCCACTAATATCAGCTGCAGAACCAAAGGCGATGTATACGACAGAAGTGCCATTTTGTTCAAAATTGTCCAAAATCGCTTTCATTTCATCACCAAGTGGTTCGATGGTGGGCGGTAATATTGGTCCAACAGGAATGATGTTTGGAGGTAGTTCTCTGGCTTTCACTAGTCCAAACACACTGTGTGCGAGATACAAGTGCTGCTTTGCAACAGATGTCAAAAACGGAGAGTTGATTCCTGCAGATTTTTTAATATTTGTGAAATCCTTGTACAGGTTGTAAATACTCGGCAACGCTGGAAGTGCTTCTGGAATAGTTTTCAAAAAGCCAAAGTTGCGGGCATAGAAACTTGACAAAAGCTCCTGTTGAGACATTGGAGTAACTGCGCTTGGAACATAGTACGTCTGGCCGATACCCATGAAGCCAAGAGGTCCAAGTATAACGAGCCGTTTGTTATTTGTGTGACCGTAATCGACACATCCCAGATTAAACATGTTGCAAACAAGCAAGTCAATATGCTGCTCTTGATCAAACTTCTTGATGGAGTTGTAAAAGTCGAGATAAGAATCGGCGAGCATGTTTCCCAACATTCCCAAAGTGCCCAATGAGAAACCCGTAGAGTTCATCAGCTTTGGAAAATTAACTTTCATCTTTTCCATCATCAGAGGCTCGTCCGGATAGTCCACTAGCTTTTTTGTAATGTTTGGAAAGTTTTTGGCGAATGGAAGGCCATAGTTTGTTGATAGATAGGTAACTGTGTGTCCCTTTTCGACCATAGGGTGTAAGATTTCAAAGTAGGGAAGGACGTGGCTGATGGAGCCGAAATTGAGAGAGATGGCAATGTGGTAGGCTGATAGAAACTGCAGCAATAGCGAAATCACGTAAATTTTCATTTTGAAAAATAGCCCTGCCTGTTCAATTATTATAGTAAATGGTGGCACAGCGGTTATTTGACCAGGTGAATCACCTGCATTAATCCGCGGATATTATTCCAACGCAGTCAGCGAATTTCAACGGCAAATATGTGAGCAATAGATACCATGCGAAAAATCTCGTAATTTCGCAATCTTCCCTCAAACTGTTTCTTGCCAACAAAATTGGACGGTCCGAAGTTTTAATAAACGGTGAGTCACCAAGCTAGAAATGGAATAGAATCTGTTGTTTCAAATTCAATCAATCGAAACGGTAGATCTCTTTTATTTTCTAAAATACAATGTAATAGAGATGATATCAAGTGCTACTGAGCTCAACACCACGCATAACTCGCCATAGATCTCCCACCACGTCATTTTCGCAACAACAGGAACTAGATGGTCATAACCAACAGTTGCCGCCATTTCAAAAGTATTGACAAGTTGAAGAAAATGCGTTTCACTATTCAATCTGGCGATCTTCATTAATTTGCTTACTCCAATCGACAATCTTGATTCTTTGTTAAAGTCCGCAAGCATTTGCTTCACGGAACCTGTAAAATTCTGTTGGTTGAACCTTTCAAAAGAATACGCAATTCCTATATCCGATTCAACCACTTTTTTCGCATTTTCAAATTGATCAGCGGAAATTGGGGTAATAATCAATGGTTTACCAGCATACATTGATTCCATGATGGAGGATAATCCACCATGATTGATAAATAACTTTACAACTGGATTCATCAGTAAAGCTCGCTGATTTACCCACCTTTCGATTAATATCCGATCCAGCAGTCTGTCTGGGATGTTATAACTACGAGGATCGGTTCCCCCAAGTGCTATTATTACAGCAAGTTTTGGGTTTTCATTCAATAGTTGAGCTACTGAATCAAATATCTTCATTCCCACATAATGAGTTATATCCAATACCGAACCATATGATATATAAATAACCGACATTCCTTTCATTTCCATTTTGTAAAGTTTATCGAGCAACTCTGGTTCCAAAGGGTCAATTCGCGATGGAAGTACTGGACCAACAACCATTACATTGGTTGGCAGTTCTCTCGCTTTGTGAAATCCAAAGACACTGTGAGATATAAACAAGTGTTGTTGAATGAAATCTTTTGGGATCGAGCTATCTAATCCCAATTCTTTTTTTGTTTTCATATACGCTTCGTACTGTGTTATTGACTCCATGTACTGTCCAACAGTAGGTAGTTCAGCGAACCATTTATAAATCCGGAAATAAAAGCTCGATACAATTTGATCCTGTGTGAATGGAGATTCGTATGGCGGAATGTACCACTGTTTCCCAACTCCGTAATACCCCAACGGACCCAGGAAAACAAACCTTTTTTTATGGAAATGAGCATAGTCCAAGCATGCTGGAGTCATGAAATCGCAAATAAACAAGTCCACATTTTGCTTTTCATCAAATGCCTTTATCGTCTTGAAATCCTGTACATAGTTCTTATCCCACTGTTTAGATCCGGATCCTATCTGCCGCTTCTGGATACCTGGATATTCATTGATATGCTGGAGGTATTCTTGTGGTGCAAGGAAAGTGATTCGATTCCCCCGTTCAGCTAATATTTGGAGTGGTGCAAGGTACGGCATAATGTGTGAGATGGTTCCGAATGACATTACCAGTGCTATTTTATATGCGAGCACTGCATTGAAAACGAACCAATAAAGCATTGGCCACTAGTGAGATTGGGAAAAGGAAAACAGTGGACTTTTTGGATTAAACTTGACTGCACAAAGGCGCAAAGGTATCCCACCTACTTGAGCTGTTTATTTTACACGGTGGTAGTTTCCAGGTACTCTACAGTGAAAGATCACTCAGTACGAAGCTAATCGACTATTGTATATGTGAAGCGATATTTATGAAATTCACTACCATCAATATTGAATGTATTTAAAACGTGTAGATATAGATAAAACCTTTTTATTTGGATTACATTAAAGAAAGTATACCTTCATGGCCAAGAATCCAACCAGTAGTGATGCCACCAAAGTGTAAAACTCACCGTTGATTTGCCACCAAGTCATTTTACTAGTAATCGGCACCAAATGATCATAACCAACTGTCGCTGCCATTTCAAATAAATTTTTTGCATACAACTGGTGTGTTTCCATATTCAATTCGACAATCTTTTTCATCTTTTGAACACTGTGGTACAGCTCTGAATCTTTATCTCCAATTTCCTTGTGTAGGTAAACGATTTTTTCTTTGAAAGAGTTGGGTGTAAAGTCCATCTTTTTGTTTTCCAATCCGATTTTGGCTTCTTGTGCTGCAATTGCATTCAAGAATTGGTCGCCAAACATGCCTGTTACTAAAACTGGTTTGCCGGCATACATTGATTCATGAAGAGATGCTATTCCGCCGTGAGTGCAAAATACTGTCACAGATGGATGGCCAAGTAAAGCGCGTTGATTTACCCACTTTTTAAACAACAAGCGGCTCGCTAATTCTTGTGGAACAACCCAACCTGAGCCATCAGACTTTCCCAAAGCCCAAACTACTGCTATATCATGATTTTCAATCAACAAAAGCTCGACAGCTTCAAAGATTTTATCTCCTACGTGCCCAGAGATATTAACTCCGGATCCAAATGCTATATATATTACTGAAGTCTTTGATTTTTGGAATTGATCCAATTCTATTTGTAGTTCATCATCTAATTTTCCTATATTTTGTGACAACATAGGCCCAATAGTGATTACATTTGTGGGCAACTCTCTGGCTTTGTACAATCCAATAACATTATGCGTAAGCACCAAGTGTCTCTTTATGATTTCACTTGAACGAGTAGATTCAAGGTGTAATTCCTTTTTCATATCCTTCAGGGCGTTCATGTATGTCCTCAGTGGCAATATAGTATCAAGCGACGGTAAAGAGTTGATGCTAGCTTCAATCCTAGAGCGAATACTCTTCACTAGCTTCTCTTGCGGGACAGGATACATCAAACTAGGCGTGTACCAACTTTCCCCAACTCCTAACGAGCCAATGTTGGTCAAGAGAAAGATCAAATTCTTTTTCTTTGCATTAGCGTATTCCACACAAGCGGTATGGAAAATGTCTAGATTAGCAACAGTTACCACAGATGAACAAATCGGGGTGGTACTGGTTATCAAATCTTTCCATTTCATGGTACGATGGCTTGAACAGATCCACAATTCCTTTAAATATTGGGACTACATTCGTCTTTGTACTGTTTCCAATTTCGTGGGTAGAGTGTAATATCGCATCGAATTGCTCTGGATCCAGCTGCATTTCAACAGCGGATATTTTTGGATACTTTGAAGAGAATGCCAGCATTGTTTTAGGTGCAAAGAAAGTAACCTGGTTACCTTCATCTACTAATTGCGATAGGGTAGGGAAATAAGGATTCACATGCGAAGCCGTCCCGAATGTCATCGAGACCACAATATGATAAGCGGTTGAGCTCGTCAAAAGCAGAATCCAGTTCATTTTGAAATTTTTTAAAAATGGATAGAAATCTACAGCAAGAGTCAGTCCAAGTATTTACAGAGTACAACTCCAGAATTAGAGATTTGTTTGAATCGTTTGAGAGTATATCGCTGAATCGAGAGTATAAATCACCTGCAGCAATCACAGAGGAAATTATCCAAGTCGACCAGCGGCTGGATGATTTGTTGTCCAGAATAAAGGAGCACCAGCAAATTCAAAGCAGAATCAATGAGTACAAGAAATCGTTTTTCAATATCACAAAAACTAATATTAAATTCGCTCAGGATCTGAATTCCAGTTATAACGAATTAGAGTCCCTTGTATATAAAGCTAAAAGGATTCTGTCGACCCAAAATGGTAAGCGGTACTTAACTAGTTGGTATTGATTCGCAGGAATTGCTTGATTATGCACAGAGGGTTGCCAAGCATACATTGCTGCCTTTTGAACCACCGATACCCCAAGAACACCATATGCGCATGTCGCTGCTATTCCAAGAAAAGGAAGAAGTAGAAATCATAGGTAATTATTCTTGATTGTAGAAGAAGCAGTTCAAGATGAGCAAGCGCACATGGAGATTGATATGACAGGGACTAAACCTCCAACTCCGGAAGCAGCAGATGAAGAGTTGCTAGACCTGGATCTATTCTAGATAACAATTCGCGTTGAATAAGAAGCGGTTAATTTAATAAAATCTGGTTCGCTCACTTGATTAAATTATGCTATATTAAAATCTAGAATCGTGGAATTGATTAAAGTTGGACTAGAGTTCCCGATCAGCTTATTTAATTTAGTCTGGAGATTTTTCACAGATGGCTGATGAAATACGAAGCGCAGTCTTTTTACATGGAGGAAAGAAATTCCCGCCGCCAAAGCACAGTTTATCTCCTATTAACGCGATTCACTATATATGGGTACTGCTTATTTGGCACTCTCTTTGTGCACCAAACTTTCTCTTTTGATTCCTTATTTCACCACAATTTTTGCACCGTCAGAGAGGGGCAATGTCAATTACTCACCCCCTTTGAAAAAACTTTTAAAAACCAGCAACAGTCGACCTCATCAAATGCAATCAGAACGAATCTTATTATCATTGATAATAGCCGTTTTAGGATTAGTGACGCTGCACTTGTATTTACAAATCAGAAGATTGATTGAACGGGTACAGCAGCTGTCGGACCAGATTGATAATGTACATAACTCCAAACCAGTCTTGATACTTCCGCAAGAACATAATATCAGAGATCACAGACAGTATCGCCCTATATCTTCCATATCTGATGATCTCTTTATTCATTCTCGCACCAATACAAACATTAGTGAAAGGGAGTGGATGAATAGCATTTGGGACAGTAGACAGGTTGATCCCGATGCAGAGACTGTCATCATGTCTGAAAGCGAAGTTGAATTTGTTACATTAGCTGTAGAATATCAAGACTCTACTATATCTATTACTTGTGACGATGAATTATACGAATACTCTTGCAGGATAGTTCCATCGTGTTGATCTCATATTTATTAATATATTCTGTTTTAATTGTAACTCTTTGTGTTGATGGTAGGCATCTCGGCAATATGATATTATCATAGGATAAAGATTCTTCTCGTGATATAGACTATTCTCGTGATACAGACTATCTGCAGGACAATGCGAATATCTGGAAAAGGCAGAGCAGGCGTAAATGGTTCTCTATGAATGCACCTTATTTGCGAGTGATAAATTGGAGCGTATAGGCAACACTTTGAAACCCAAATGCGACAGCATGAAAACAACTTTAACGAGCCATGCCACTAAGAGTACAAAGTATTCCTTTTGACTCGCAATTTCGGGACTTTCCAAGCCCCACGTCTTTAAAAAGTAAACACAAAGGAGCTTCACCTGATGAAAATCAACTTTTTACTGCTCATTGGGGGGCTATATGCTCAATGGCCCAGCAAGCTCTTGGCGCCATATACTGATGTTACTCTCTTTCCAACATTCGATGTCAACATTGCTCAAAAGCAAACTGGAATAAAGTACTACACCATTGGCCCGATTATCAGTGATGCAAGTGGAAACCCAGCCTGGGGAGGTACTACACCTGCTACAGGCTCAGCACCATTTTATCTGGACCAAATTACAACGCTAAGAAACAATGGAGGAGATGTTATTCTCTATTTTGGAGGTGCTGGTATCGAAATCGCAAGAAACACTTCCACGGTTAATGACCTAGTACAGAAATATCAAGCGGTTATTACAGCTTACAGTGCTACTTATATTACTTTTGATATTCAAGGAAGTGCAATCATTGCTTCAGATGCAAACGAGCTACGTAATCAAGCACTGGCAATCTTGCAAAAGAATAATCCCAAGTTGAAGGTTTCATTGACTTTGCCCACCTTTGTTTCTGGTATTGACTCTTCTGGCTTGGCAATCTTGAAATCTGCCATGAAAAACAATCTTGTACTGTCATCTGTCAATTTGATTACTGCAGATTATGGAAGCACTGGTGCACCAAATGGAGCTACTGGCATGGGTGGATATGCTGTTAGTGCTGTTGAAGGAACTGTTCCACAATTGGAAAAGATTGGGCTCAAGAACCAAACTTTGGGTATTGCACCAATTATTGGAGCAAATAACGTCCAAGGCGAAATATTCAGACTCGAAGATGCCCAACAGTTTGTAGATTATGCCAGCAACTCTTCCGTTGTTGGAGTCATTGCTTACAACAATCTTAATAGAGATACAAACGTCAATGGCACGTTTGTACAGTCTTCTCAGATTACCCAACCGCTGTTTGGCTTCGCTACGACTTTCAAACCTTGGGCTGGGATTACCACTCCAACCGACACTACTCCTTTGCCAACCGGCGGTGCCTTGGGGGCCTTGTCATTGGGGCTAACAGTACTTTGCGTCGCATTCGCCTTTTAAATAAAACAGTAGAATATAACTTGATTCGAGATTGTATTCCATCTTGATTTCCATTCACGTGAAACCCAATTCAAGCACCAAGAAAAAACTCCGACGTGGTTACCAAATCAAATGAAAACTGCACTATTCATAGCGGGAGTTGCTTGCTCCCAATGGCCAACAAAGCTTCTAGCTCCGTATGTTGATATTACCATCCACCCTCGGTTCGACATCAATATTGCCCAACGACAAACTGGAATTCAGTACTATACCATTGGCCCAATTATCAGTGATAGCAGTGGATTCCCAGCTTGGCAAGGAAATATTACTGCCAATTCAACAAGTGGATTCTATGCAAGCACAATAAGTAATTTGAGGAATAATGGCGGCGATGTAATTCTGTCATTCGGAAGCGATGATGGATTTGAAATTGCGGAAAACTGTACAAGTGCTGATGAATTGGTTACGAAATATCAGTCAGTAATTTCTGCCTACGGTGCTAATTTCATCACAATTTATACCCCATTTACTGGGTATTTGGATGCATTTCAGCAGACGAATGATATTAGAAGCCAGGCATTGGCTACCCTGCAAAAGAACAATCCAAATTTAAAGATTTCGTTCACGCTGCCTTCAGACACTACTGGCATTGATATTCATGGAATGGAGGTACTCAAGTCTGCATTTCAACACAACGTCGCAGTAACTTCAGTTAATATAATTGCTGGAAACTATGCTTGCTGTGTCTCAAACGGTACTGCCGTTAAATATGCCATCTCTGCTGTAGAAGGGACAAAAGCTTATATAAACCAGACCAGAGTACAGAATGTTGGATTAGGAATAGTTCCGGTTATTGGACAAAACACTGATTTTGTATTTGGGCTTGATGACGCTAAACAGTTGGTAGACTATGCAAATCAAAACACTTGGCTTTCTTTTCTATCCTATAGCACAATGAACAGAGACACTAATCTGAATGGCACCATAGAACACTCTTCACAAATACCGCAGAATTTGTTTGGGTTTGCAACTGTATTAAAATCCTGGGCAGGTATTACTTCCACCACAGATACATCTCCATTGCCAAGTGCTGCCTGGAAGGCCAACAACTGGATCTTTATTATACTGGTGCTCTGCTATATTTAGAATAAACAAAATCAGCATTTATTCTTTTCGTTTTGTCCGCCAAGTTCAGAGATATCTCTCTTGTAGGTTTCAGGACTGAAAAAGTACATGCAAATGGCACATATAGTCAGCATCCCAATTGGATACCATAAACCAGAGTAAATATTATCGGTTGCTGTAGTCATAGACACTGAGTGGAACTAATCCATCACAAACGCCTGCACCGATATTTATGGTCTACTTTTTTTCAACTTTTTATGTCGAATGTGTGTGGCACTGTGCCCCAGCTTGGTGGAGTCAGCCACACGATCTGTTGGTTGATGGAGCAGAATTTTTATCCTTACTAGAAAAGCACAACTGCCGTCCATTCACACTTGACATCCCTGAACCAATAGGGATTTGCTCTGATTACTCTAGATTGCTTGTTAACTTATTTGTTGCACGTTTGAAATATGAGGCTGTATTTTGATCGTGAAACTGTTTGGATATTCCATATTGGAGAATTCTATGCTCAAATAGTGCAAGGATATCATGAAAGCAAAGCAGAATACTTTAACTTTATTCGTCGATAATAGTTTCAGTGGTCTCGGTAAAGTCACTAGTAAAAAGTTGATTTACAGGTTTGACTGAATTACCCAACTCTTCTATGTCAACCAAGTAAGTTTCGGGTGAGAAAAACACTATAAATAAAACAGAGAATGTAACCATTATAAGTGGGAACCACAAACCTGCGTACAAGTTTCCCGTTTTCGCTGTCAGAGAAACAGCAATCAACGGGGTAGCACCGCTAATTACCCCTGCAGTGTGATATGGGACACTTAGGCTGGTATATCTAACGGGGGTAGGAAATAGTTCAACCATAAATGCTCCAATCGGCCCTAAAGGTTAAAGAATCTTACCGTACGCAATTGCACAGAATGCAACCGTGAGGAATATCAGAAAAGATGACAGGTATGGATTGTAAGATGCAGATTTCACCAAAATTGCGGCCGTTGGATCTTCATACGGACCTAACGCACGAAGAGCAACAAAGATAGGATACCAAGATACAACACTAAGAGCCAATCCGATAACCATAAACCTTTTTCTCCCATAGATATCCGATAAGTGAGCAAAGTAGAAACCAAAGGGAGTTGCAAGACCAACTGCAGCACATAAAACTGACCAAGCAGCAACATTATCATAGTGTAAGGTTGTCTGAAGGTAGAACAATGCATAGAATGATATCGTATAAAATGCAACTCCAATTCCAACACAGCAGCCAAAGAAAGCAGTGAGGATTCGCTTTAGATTTTCCCATTTACAAAACGTATTCATGAGAGGAGTTTTCGAGTGGCGGCCCTCTTCAACGGCCTTTTCATAAATTGGGGATTCATCCAGTTTAAATCTAATGTACAATGAAACTGCAACAAGGAATATAGACAGCAGAAACGGAATCCTCCATCCCCAGTTAGAGAATTGCTCTTGCCCCATCGCTAAATTACAGATTATAGTAACTAACAGCGACAACGCCATCCCCAAACTAGGAGTGAATTGGATAAAGCCAGTATAGTATCCTCTTTTACCCTTCGGAGAGTGCTCTCCAATATAAACAGCCGCTGCACCATACTCGCCACCATGTGCTATTCCTTGAATCAGTCGTAAAACAAAAAGGATATAGCCGGCAGCGACACCAATATGATCGTAAGTTGGTAGACAGCCCATTAGAAACGTTGCAAGCCCCATTATGCTTAGAGTAGCAATAAAGCTAACTTTTCGGCCATATTTATCCCCCAAGTGTCCAAACAACAGCGCTCCGATTGGTTTAACGACATATCCAACTGCAAATGCACTAAGCCATATAATTAAAGCTCCTTCTGGTGTGTCTGCTTTGTAAAACTTTGGTGCCAGAATGGTTGCAAGAATCCCATAAACAAAAAAGTCGTACCTGAATAAGCAGCTTTTTACCACTCTATCAGAGTCCCTCCCATACCTGCGAGAACTATTAACTTGAGATCCGTAGTATCTTTTGACAGTTCCTGATCCTCTTGTAATATATAGACTGTGGATTCCATTCCCGAGGCTTGTAAAAATGTAAAATTTGATCATGGTCACGCAGCGGGCAAAAATCCGCAAAATTGTTTTCTGGGAAGGCTATACAAGTCATGGACATCTGAACAACCGGAAACCATTCAGAGTTATAATTGCGCTACTTGTAAAGTATTCCGTAGACGATTTTCTTATTTATTCTGGTTTCTACCGCATTTTCTTTTTTATGGAACACAACAGACGAATTTCGCAAATTTCAAGATTATGAACGAGACTGTTCAGTAGCAAATAGGGAGAACTGCCTATTGATTAGCGAAGGCTTAAAGCTATTTCGGCATCATTTGACAGTTAAATAGTCCAATACAAAAACCTGAGCATATCCTGATTAGATAGATGTCATACCTTGATTTACTGAGTACGAGTAACAGGCAATCCGCTAAGCCGTTATTATGCCGAAGAGTACCGAAATTCTCGACTGATCAATTTCCATATATTTGGAACGATGTTTCAAAATGGAATCCATAGCATCTTGAAAAAATTGATTGGAAAGTGTTGGGTTGATTAAATCATTTGAATTGAAGGATGGCATTGGTATGAATACAGTCTGGTCTAAATTGAGGGTATGGCATCTCGGCTTTATAACCCGACCGTGCGCGAACGGAAAGGCCTATAACCACATGGGCAAAAAGGATAAATGAATCGACAATAACAAAAGTTGGAAAATGAAGATTCACGCAATATTCACTTTTAGCTTTGCAGCAGTTGCTGCTCAACAGTCTGTTTCGGATGCATTCATCTACTCTCTCCCAGCTGCTGAGTTTGTGAAAACCAAACTTCGCCTGCTTATCAAAGTGCCAAAGACTTACAATTCCTTTGCAGTGAATCAGCCGCTATTACCAAATGAAACATTTACTGCTGTTGTTGCTCCAAATGTTGGTATTTGAACACCTAATTTAGACACTGTCTATGCGGCTGGACTTTTTGATTTGCGCGAATCTCCAAGGTTAATCACAGTTCCACCAGCCAAGGACAGCAGATATGTTGTCACTGATTTCATTGATCCTTATGGAAACTCTGTTTTTGGATTTACTACTCTCGAGAACCCAAATGGTGGAAACTATGTACTGTATGGCCCTGCAACTACTGATGAGGAGGCTAATGAGTATGCGCAAGTGAAAAATGCAAAAGCAATTAAATTCAATACTTCTGATGTATTGGGATTAGTCCGAGCCCGGTAATATTTGTTAATCTAGACATAATTCTACAGATGCTCAATCAGCTGCAGATTTCCTTTCATCTTATAAAGCCGAACGACTTCAATTTGGAATTGACGAGCCACGACTCTTGAAATTAAGCACTTTGCTTGCACAAGTAGCTTTACAAGGATTATCACTGCAAGACATATTGATTACTCCAAGCAAATACTCTGGGTCTTTGCAAAACTCTACAATTGCTTGGAAATGGGCATTTTTGGGTTTAAAGAATGTAGAGCCAGATAGTCCAGCGTCAGCACAGTACGTGAAAACATTTGAATCTGTGATTGATGAAGCAAAGGCAAATTCCACTTTTTTGACTGAAATAGCCCGTCAAGTACCATCAATTGTAAAGACAATACAAGCAGCAGCTTTGGAAACTGGAAAGCAGTACGGAAATGGGTGGTCTGATACCAGTGATTCTATTATTGGCAACTTTGGTGAAAATTATTTGGTTAGGGCTGCGGTAGCATTCTCTGTCTATTTGGCACTTCCTCCAACCATGGCAATATACTATCAAACTGTGAAGGATGCCACAACTGGAGCACCATATAGTGGATCTAATGAGTACCAGTTTACATTCAAGCAGCTACCTCCTGCTAACGGTTTTTGGTCCATTACAGCGTATTACGGTCTCGGAGATCCAAATTACGGGTTTTTGATAAAGAATCCAATTGAGAGATTTTCAATTGGCGATAGAACTGCAGGATTAATCTACAATCCAGATGGATCATTGACAATTACCGTATCGGCTGTTCAACCAGCAAATCCAAGTGCCAACTGGCTTCCTGTGGGAGCAAACAGAACTTTTGAATTATTTTTAAGGGTGTACAGTCCCAAGCCTTTTATCTCATCATTTGTGCCTCCAGCTGTTGAACAAAAATAAAGGGCTTTAATAATTCAGAATTAATATTAAATTTAATCACGCAACACCATAAAACTTTAAATTATCAATGAGGCTGCGGTGCATTAAACCAAAGATCAGGTCCCGGTAGATCTCGAAAACTTTTCACATTTTAAAATAAAAGAGCTTACTGTCGATTCTAAAGCGAGGGGAGTAATCACCTACCATGATTACTCCTGATTGCTTTAGCGGCTAATTGAGGATATGTTTAATGAGTAACGGGAGCCCATGATTCAAGTCAGCCACCTTTTTTTGTGTGCTCGCTTGTCTCGAATTGGAAGTACGTCACACAAAGCCAGCCCCTTTAAAAAGGACCAAAAATTGAAAATTTCAAAAATGTCGACAGTTGGTTTGGTAGAGAAGCTGGAGATTCAGACAGACTTTTCAAAGACGTCGCAGTCATCGCTTAAATCAGCAGAATCAGCTTCTAAATGCACAGACTGTGAACTTATCAGAAACAAGAAATGGAATGAAATGGAGTGGAATTTAGAGCAGCTGTTATTTCAAGGAGAGCCGTCAGTTTATGGTAACGGCCACTACGGAATCGATTTACTGTGTGCTGGGTTTGGGTTTTACATTTTCGTTTCTTGTTATGTATGGATACATGAACTGGCTTCGTTATCATCCAAATCATACATGGCTGATTTGCTGTTCTTGGCAATCACAATAGCTGATCGCACGACAGTCTTTGTTTTCATGATTTACGAAATGTTTAGAATCCAAAAGCTCAAAAAGACTTTTAAAAACTTTAGAAAGGCTTTCAAATACCTTTGCCTGGTGTTTTTATTTGGTGCCAACGTCCACTTTTTGGTTCTGTTTCCATATCAGGACGAAGCGAAATTGTTGCGGAGGATGGTGCTGGAATTCATTACGTTTGTATTTTTCATGGCCAAACTGGCGGTAGCAGCAATGTTTATTTGGAACTTGGAAGAAAATATCATCACTGCTTTATTAGATTCAATTTCCAAGCTAGATATTTCTACAATTCTCATGTATGGACAATTTGTAGTCGTAGTTATTGTTCTATTCTGCAGGGTGTTTGATTTGGTAATTTACTGGAGAACAGACAAGGAGAAATTCTTTGGCGAGCTTCGTGAACACATGAAGAAACACAAGGAAATCGAAATGTTTGCTGAAGATGAAAAAGAACAAGATACCATTGTATAATATAATATTGCCTTAGAGTTGTATTTACTGTGTTTCAGGGTGTAATTCAAGGGTATCCTTCCACAGGGAGAGAATTCAAGGTATCCAATACCCCTATGAACACATCTGGTAATCAAGCCTGCGAAAGCCTTAAAACTTGAAACAAAAGTCCTGTTTCGACATGCTTCAGTTCAGAATAGCTTTGATATTTCGGCAAGGTACTTTTCCGCTTTGCGCTATTATTAACCTTGAATTACCAGTATCAAACCAGGATTTGAATATTGCTTGTCTGGCACTAGAACAATCTGGTTTAATATTCTTCCAATAACAGGTGTATCCAACTCTTCGTTTAGCTCTACCAGGAATTCGTATTCCTCAATCGATACAGGTATAGGAGTATTGTACCTGCATGAATAGCAGTAAAGGGCAAACAGCAATGTTTGATCATGGTCTCCTTTTCCCATATCTGCCAGTAGCGCGTTGTAGGTATCTTCGACGCGGTTCGGAACTGGCTGTTCTTTAAACCATTCATACACTTGCTCCAGTGTCATTTCATTTTGTAATTCCATTTTTTTAACTTTTTTGATCTGCAATGAATCGCCTCTTCTTTTGCCAACAATGTGGACAGCAAATCCAACTGGATCCATCTTTACTCACAATGGAACCGCAGCCGATACCAGAAACTACTCGAGGTCATCTCAGTCACCGGCTGTCAATTGCAAACAAGCTGTTCAAGTTAATTTCAGAGGAAACCGATATCGATAATCCAATGTGCGATGAGTGTTCGCAAGAGTTTGTAGCGGCACTGGAAAAGAAGATTCATGATTTGAAAAAAGAGCAGGCGCTCTACGACCAATTCCTAAAGAATAATCCTGAAACCAAAGTAGCAAAGAATGATGTAGAGCTTGTAATATATTGGTAATCTAGTTGAAAAGGCGGTATGATAAAGCAAAAGAATTGTTGATTCAAATGGAAGCAGAACGAGAGGCGATTGATTTGGAGTTTGAGAAATACGAGCAGGAGCTTCAAGAATTGGAGCTGCAGGAGCAAGAGTAAGTTGAATTAACGTAGGTATTGGAGACAATTGAATTCCTTGGAAATGGAAATACAAGAACATCAAGATGATCTAGTTAGCGTGAATAACCAATTTGAGCTAGCCAATAGCAGACTTGAAGTATTGTCAAAAACAAATGTTTTTAATGATACCTTTAGGATATGGCATGATGGTCCTTTTGGAACTATAAATGGTCTGCGATTGGGTAGACTGCCAACAAGGATGGTAGAATGGCCCGAAATTAATGCTGCTATTGGGCAAACAGCGCTCCTTTTAGATACAATAGCGCAGCGGCTAAACTTTACCTTCTCATCTTACCGCATTATACCTCTAGGAAGCTTTTCAAAAATCGAAAAACTTGATGGCGACTTGTCCGTTTATGAGCTACATGGTTCCAGCGACTTTACAGGAATGCTATTTTGGAACAGAAGGTTTGATTTGGGTCTGATTGCCTTCCTTCAGTGTCTTAAAGAGCTGGGAGATTATGCTGAAAGCAAGGACGGAAGGTACAAGCTGCCCTACAAGTATATTCTACTAACAAAGGATAAACAAAGATCGGATAGGAGACTCCTCCATCAAGTTGCAGTTCAACCAAGATGAGAATTGGACGCGTGCTCTAAAGTACATGCTGATAGACATCAAATGGATGCTCGCCTTTTGCTGTAGCAGATCAGAGCCCACTTAGCGCTAATCTAATATACTTTTTCCATCATTTGTAACTCTTATAAAATCCGAACAATCCAAAACATTTTCAATTTTCTAAATGTCATCTCAACCAGCAACGCAATGGTTCATTTCAGCACCAGCCAACCCTACCAAACAAGATACCATTGCAAAGCTAAAGGAAAGACTATCCAAGCACGATTACGCTGAAATATTCCCATTCAACATTCCAGAATTCAAAGTAGTTGGTGTTAACCCAGGTTGGAACTTTAGATTCGCTGATGGTACTGTCGGACGAATTGGCTAAAAATGATACAGTGATTGAAGCCGCAGTAGTGAAAATTGCAGATAGTTTAAAAACCTTGCTGAATAACGATATAGAACAGTGGAAACAAATGCTGAACGTTGGAGACAGTACTTTTCGTTAATCTAGAAAACGTTGCCTTATATCTCGAATCGTTTTCTTGGAATACAATGAAGTACCGTTCAGACAAGACCTTGAAGGAACTTGCGGATAATATTTTAAATGTACTTGATTCTGATTGTAGGAAGTCAATTCTATCGATGCTGTGATGAAAACTAAATTACAAGCTTACGGAGTAACTAAAGCTACGCTACAGGGACTTCAGCGCAAAACTACGGGAAACCTATTGGTGAAAAGTTTGAATGATATCGTTAAAAAGGAGCATTTTGTGCTCGATTCAGAATATTTAATTACTTTGGTGGTTGCTGTTCCAAAGTAAGTAAGCCTAATCCAGGAATTCAATGAAGGAATGGGTAGATCAGTATGAAACCATCACGGATATGGTTGTTCCGCGTTCAACAGTAAAGATTGCAGAGGATGACGAGTATGCTTTGTTTACGGTTACGCTATTTCAAAGAATAGTTGATGAATTTACAGCGAAAGCAAGAGAAAAGAAGTTTATTGTTCGTGATTTCAAATGGAACCCTGAATTGCTGTCCGACGAAAAGAAAAAGTACCAGGAAATAGTAGCGACTGAAAAAGAACAATGGGTAAATGCATTTAATGTAGAACTCTCTTGTAAGATTATGCAAAGCAAATTTCAGTGAAACGTTTGCATCATGGCACCATCTCAAAGTTCTCCGGTTGTTTATCGAATGTATATTACGCTACGGTTTACCACCAGACTTCCAGCCAATGTATATCAGAGTAATTATTACTAACAAAGTCCAAACCAAAGCAAGAGCGTAAAGTTCGTGATTTATTGAACAAACACTACGCATATATCGATAAATCCGGTGGAGCAACTGAAGAAGTCATTGATGAAGCTCTGCAAACTTTGATTGGAGATAAAGACTACTCGCCTGTTGTATTGTTTGCTCTAAACCCAATCATCTAATAAAATGATGTTTTTCTAAATTTTCGCGTTTTAGATTAATGAGCAAGAAGAGCAGAGAAGGGAAAGACAAGCAAGCGCCAATAGACTTGAAATCTGGATCATTCATTTTCCCAGACGGATCAAAATACGGTAAAATATATTAACATAGACGGAGAGTATAGGGAGGTGGATGGTGCCATATTTCGACATGGACAAGGAACATATGAATGCGTGCAAACACAAACCGTTTATACTGGTCAATGGGAGCTGGACAAGATGTGTGGCAAAGGCAAGATTGAATTCGTGTCTGGAGACTCGTACGACGGAATGTGGAAAGATAATCAGTACTATGGCCAAGGAGTCTATACATGGGCAACCACAGAAAGACTTGCTGGTGAATGGGTAGAAAACTGTGTTCAAGGGTTAGGCGTTTACTATGACGAAGAGAAAATAAAATGGACAGGCGAGATTTCCAAAGGAGCAGCGTCAATAATGGTTCCAAGAATCGAGTAGATTATTTATATTGTAAAACTGTCAAAGGTGAAATAAAGGACGGTTTGTCAATTGCAATCTTTGTGTACTTTAAACTTGCAAACACCATTATGAAGTGAATAGCGATCATTAGTGTTTCGAGAGTATAGCATGCATTCACTATCTTGTCGGATCCTAGCCATACGGTCCAGTTCAGTACAAGATCGACAGAAATAAACCCAATGAAATTAACAAGGTGTGCTATGGACAACAAAGAAAAGACGAAATTCTTTTCCCAGAGGGTTGAAGGGAACCATAAAGATTGGTTTTCGAGTTCATTAGTTTTTGAATCTGGTAGTAGGTGTATACAAAGTAAAAATTTGGGATGAGGTTGAACACAAACATTAGGTATATCCAGATATCTGTGAATCCGTACCAAATGAAAAACACTGGCCAAAAATACTGTTCATAGAAAAAATCAAGATAGTAAGGTAGATTAACGAGTATTATAAATAGGCACATTGATTGGCAAAGTTTTGTAGACAATGTTAAAATTGAGCAATTTTATTCAATAATATCCAGTCAACTTTTTAATGGAAATACAGAATTCACTTATTTGGAGCTATTGAGGCAATAGCTGTTGTGGGCGAAACAATACTGGTGGAAGCGGTAATCATTACTTTGGTGGCTTTCATTGTCGCAAACACCAACACAAAGTGGATTGTAATCAAAAATGTCTCTACCATGTACCCGGCATTCAACGCTTTATCTGAGCCAAACAGAATAGTCCATGTCATAATAGTATCTAAAATGATGAATCCCAAGAGATTGAGGAGGTGGCCAGCAGTTAGTAGTGCAAATGATACATTTCTCTGCATAAGTAGGAGGAGAAATGTAACACAACTGCGATCTTTTGCTAAGCGCTGGATTTCATAGTACTTGTACAGGAAATACATGTTTGGAGAGAGATTGAAAACAAACATGAAATAGATCCAAAGTTCGCTGAATGCGTACCACTGGATTGGAAATTGAAGTTGACCAAACTGATAAAGGATATCCAAATAGTATGGAAAATTCAGGGCCAAGTTTGCAGCAAAGATGAATAGAAACAGGAGATACTTTATGGTTTTTCGATTGAGCAAATTACCAACTAGCTCTGCAGTGTACAATACTGATCCTAGAGTAGATATCCCATATAGAATATCAGCAGCTTCTGAAATCCAATACCCAGTGAATGAATTGGTGGTATACACGCTGCTAGCAAACCAAGTTATATTGTAAAACAACCACAGCACCTGAATAGCAACTGCAGCTGGTTTATCTAGGCGGTAGAAGAACTCTATACATATTGTTGCAATATTAAGTAGCATGGATAAGACGCCAAAAATCACAAATGCAAGATCGCCGATTGTTGAATAATCCATTTGCCAATACAAGACCGTTACCCATTCAATAAAGGCACTTTGATAAATATTAAAAGCGACTGTAATATTCCCAAATGTACTGTCTACAAAGTAGGCTTTATCTGATGACGCTGACCTCGGATACTGATCAGTGCAATCCATTGAATCGTAAAGCTGTAATTCTGTGCTTGTGCATTTGAATCCTAGGTGACAAAGATTATCACAAAGAATGCTGATTTCATAGTACCCATATAGAGACTGATTACTGTGTATCGACGCGTAAACAAAATCTTTTGCATTGGGTATCTTTTGTAATTGATCAACAGAGGAATAGAAGACTGCGCTTTCCACAGAAGGAATTGGAGATGGATCGAAACTGGAATAGCAGCATTGTGATGGATTGACCATTTGGATGGAAGCTCCACAGATATCCGAGTCAAAATTGCTAATGACACTTTCCACAGTGAATGGCGAAGTGTTGCTGGTATTAAAATCTACATAGCTGCTTAAAATAACATTGGGTGGCCCAGAACAGTATTTTTTCGACCATTGCAGTTGATAATGGCTCATTGATTAGATAAAAAGAAGCAGGCATTATTCAAACAATGTAATTTTCACACATGGAATTCAAAAAGACACAAACCTGAATGAAAACTACTTTAATTCATTGGCAATGATTTGGCTTTTGGGAAAATACTGGATATAGCTGATTTTGGATGGTGCTTTTGTACCCCAGAAATTATGCCTTTGGTGTACATTAACGAATAGAAAGCCAAAATAAAATGAACTGTTATCATGAATGTTTCTGCCATATAAGCGGTGTTCTGTGCTTTATCCGAACCTAATAGCACAGTCCAAGTCAATATCACGTCTAACCCTACGTATCCAATAAAGTTGAGCAGGTGCGACAGACACAGCAAGGTAAAAATCTTGTTTTTTCGAAAGAGCTGGAACAAGAATGCCAATTCCGATTTATGCTGCACCATAGTTTCCAGCTCATAGTACTTTTGGAGGAAATAGGCGTTGGGTGCCAGGTTAAAGATGAACATGAAGTAAATCCAGATATCTGCAAACCTATTCCATTCATAGAGATATTGAAGATTTCCGTATTGCACCAAATTGCTGAAATAAAACGGAAAGTTTAGCAAGAAGTTCAAGAGTACAATCACAGTGTACATTGCATATTGAGATGTTTTCAATTTGAATAGTGTTGAGATTATATAAGCAGTGTATAATACAGACGCGAGTGTGGATAGCCCATATAATATATTTGCAGTTTCTACTATCCATTCGGTAGCTTCGGAGGATGGAGCGTATATTCCACTCAAGAGCCACACGATATTGTAGGCTAACCAAGATATTTGAATAAGGGCAGTTACGGGTTTATCTCTTCTATAGTATAATTCGATAGCGATATAAGTGACATTAAATGTCATTGATAGTATTCCAATAGTTAGGAACCACCTGTCAAAGTAATTTGTCCAGTCTAGTCCCCATTTTACAGCGGCTATCCATACACTTGGTTTACTATCAAATTCTACAATTTTAGTGCTTATTAATCCGTAATATAAACTAGTGTAATTTTCACCAATGATGACATTTTCTGACATTGGTCCATTACAGTCCATGTCACCATAAAATTGTATAAATTGACCATCGCATTGAAACCCCAAATGGCACTTGCTATCACACAGCACCGATACTCTATAGTATCCATTAATTGTTGTGTTTGTAGAAATGGACGCGTATGTACTATGCGAGCCATTTGTAAACTTTATCGACCCAGCAGAGTAGTAAAATACAGCGCTATGAACAGAAGGAACTGTTGGATGATCAAAATTTGAAAAACAGCACCTGGAAGGGTCGACTGGCATTAGAGATACCCCACAACTTGATTGCCCTAAAGCAAATCCTTCGCTTTCTACACTATATGGCGAATCCCTTGATATATTAAATTGACTAAATGATTCTAGAATAATATTTGGCTCTCCTATACAATCTTTTGTTGACCATTGCAATTGAATTCCGTTTAATGACATAATTTGAAATGCAAATGTCAAAAGATTTTTATATTATCTACAGATAGTACATAAAAACCAAAACAATCGGTTTGATTAGTGATTCTATCTGCTTTATCGGGAAATTCCTTTGTTGGGATTGCTCAATCAAAAGTCAGATTAAAATGGCCAACATCTAGCGGATAAAATCTTTGAGTAGCAAAGGAATGCCCAGCTGAACTAGAGAATAAAGTGGAAGAATATAATTACATTGAGGATATAGGCCTGAGAGATAAAATCGGAATTATCTTTATTGTCAGGCTATCTAAAATAAAATGCGAGCGCTGTCAAACACAACCCGATTTTCAGTAACTCGACATATTGCTGGTAAGTGTATTCCTTTACGTTCGTGATTGGGTAACTCTTGTCAATTGTTTGCATTGACAAAGTGTGGATTGGGTCCATATTTATACTTGTCTAGTTTCAGAAATACCATAGTGGGAGTTACTCTCAATGGATTGTGGACCAGCAGATTACCATAGAACAATTATTTGTTGTAGTAGTGACCGACTGGGATTGACCGGCTGCATTACGCCAGGGTTTACAATCAAATTTCTGGAATCATCTGCAAGTGGCAAATTGGGCAAGATTACGAAATTCATTTTCCAAATCTAATGGCAAACAAAATCGACGAAGGATTATATTCCAGACAACTGTAAGTAGATTTGACCATAGGTATGTCCTGGGCCATGAAGCTATGCAGCAAATGGGTCAGTCCAATGTCCTCCTGGTCGGTCTGGGCGGTTTGGGTGTTGAAATCGGTAATTGGTTTATTAATTAAGCGAAAAATGTTATTCTGGCTGGTGTGAAATCAGTTACATTGCTCGACAGATCAAAGATTCAAGTCGCTGATCTTTCTTCCCAATTCTTTTTGCACGAAGCTGACATTGGCCAACCAAAGGATAAAGTTACCCAACCAAGACTGGTTGATTTGAACAGCTATGTGCCTGTACATGTCTTTGAAGGAGAGTTGAATGATAGCACAATCTCCAAATATCAAGTTGTTGTCGTGACTGACAGAGATCACGATGAAAAAGTTCAAATCAATGAATTGGCTAGAAAGCACAGAGTAAAATTCATTGCAGCGGAAACCAGAGGTCTGTTTGGCTTTGCATTCAACGATTTTGGTTTGGACTTTAAAGTTAGCGATACTACTGGTGAAAATGCTCTTTCCGGGATGATTTCTGCTGTTTCAAAAGTAGTTTGATATTGATTATAGGATGCAGATGGTGTTGTTGCTTGTTTGGAAGATCAGCGCCATGGATTGGAAGATGGTGATTATGTTACTTTTACTGAAGTACAAGGAATGACTGAACTCAACGATATTACCCCTCGCAAAATCACAGTAACTGGTCCATTTACATTTAAAATCGGGGATACTTCCTCTTTTGGAGATTACAAAACTGGAGGGTACTTTAAGCAAGTCAAAATGCCAAAGGTATTGCAGTTCAAAACCCTTGCCGAATCTTTCCCAGACCCTGAAGTTATCATTGCAGATTTTGCCAAATTTGAACGTCCTTCTCAATTACACGTTGCTTTCCAAGCTATCGGTGTGTTCAGAAAGAAACATTCTCGTTTACCAGCTCCAAGAAATGAAAGTGATGCCAACGACTTTTTGGCAATTGTCAGAGACTTGGGTGCCAAATTAGCATCGCCTCCAGACTTTGATGAAAAATTGATCAAGGAATTCTCTTATCAAGCCAGGGGTGACTTGCCTCCAATGAATGCTGTTTTAGGAGGTCTAGTTGCTCAAGAAGTTTTGAAAGCCTGCAGCGGTAAATTCATGCCAAACTTCCAATACTTTTACTTTGATTCTCTTGAATCGTTGCCAAAATCAGTTGCTTTAACCGAAGAAGGCTGCAAACCAACTGGTAGCCGTTATGATAATCAAATCGCTGTATTTGGAAAAGAATTTCAAAATAGAATTGCAAATGCTCGCCAATTCTTGGTTGGTGCAGGTGCAATCGGTTGTGAAATGTTAAAGAACTGGGCATTGATGGGTCTTGGCACTGGTCCTGAAGGCAAAATCATCATTACTGATATGGATACTATTGAAAAGAGCAACTTGAACAGACAGTTCTTGTTCAGACCTTGGGATGTCAGCAAGCTAAAGTCTGAATGTGCAGCAAGCGCAGTCGAAAAAATGAATCCTGCTACCAAGGGCAAAATCAAAACTTTTGCAGAAAGAGTCGGACCAGATTCAGAAAAAATCTTTGATAAAGATTTCTGGGCTGGTTTAACTGGAGTTACAAATGCACTGGACAATATTGACGCTCGTAGATATATGGACAGAAGATGTATATTTTATGGAAAGCCTTTGCTTGAATCTGGTACTCTCGGAACAAAGGGTAACACTCAAGTGGTTATTCCAAACTTGACTGAATCGTACTCTTCATCAAACGACCCACCAGAAAAGTCTATTCCAAGTTGTACATTAAAGAATTTCCCAAATGCTATTGAACACACTATTCAAGTAACTTGAATTAACATTAGTGGGGCAGAGATTTGTTTGAAGGCTACTTTACCAAAAGCATTGAAAGTGCAAACATGTACTTGAATGATATAAACTTTGTGGAATCAACAATGAAGCAAGGTGGAAACAACAAGGAAACATTTGAAAGCATCTTAAGCAACCTTGTAACCGATAAAGCAGAAAATTTTGAAGACTGTGTTACTTGGGCCCGCTTGCAATTTGAGGAGCAATATCACAACAAAATCTTGCAACTTTTGTACAATTTCCCAAAAGATGCTGTTACTTCAAGTGGGGTTCCATTCTGGAGCGGTCCTAAACGTGCACCTGATGCATTAGACTTTAATGCTGATAACGTACTGCTTTATTAACTCAAGGAATTGCATATGGCATTCATTCTCGCAGCAGCGAATTTGAGAGCATTCAATTATGGTATTCCACAAGAAAAGGATATAAACAAAATCAAAGCAATCCTAAAGACTGTAATGGTTCCAGAATTTTCACCAAAGGCTGGTGTAAAGATTGCAGTTTTGGAATCTGAAGCAAATCAACAAGCACAGGCTGACGAAAGTGATCTGGACAAGATTATCAAAGCTCTTCCTGACCAATCTAAATTTGGAAGCAAGAGACTTGTTCCTGCAGATTTTGAAAAGGATGACGATACAAACTTCCACATTGATTTCATCACTGCAGCATCCAACTTGAGAGCTACAAACTATTCTATTACTGTTGCTGACAGACATCAAACCAAGTTTATTGCAGGTAAAATTATTCCAGCAATTGCAACTACAACCGCATTAGTTACTGGCTTGGTCTGCCTTGAGTTATACAAAGTACATTATACTAACTTTAGGTTATTGATCAAAGAAGAGTGTTGGAAGACTACAAGAATGCGTTTGTGAATTTGGCATTACCACTGTATGCCTTTTCTGAGCCAATCGCAGCTCAAAAGTTCAAGTACCATGATGTGGAGTGGACCTTGTGGGATAGATTTGATTTGAGAGGAGACATGTCATTATCCCACTTTATCAAGCACTTTAAAGATAATTATGAATTGGAAATCACTATGCTTTCTTGTGGCCAGACTATGGTCTACTCATTCTTTATGCCTAAAAAGAAGCTTGAAGAACGCATGAATTTGAACTTTGTCCAAATCCTTGAACAGATTTCCAAAAAGCCTGTTCCAGAACATACTAAAGTATTGATGTTGGAAATGTGTGTCAATGACCGTGAAGGTGAAGATGTTGAAGTTCCACCTGTTGTTATTCATCTCTAAATAAACTCTGTTGTATGATTTGCCCTTTCATTCGTTCTCAAATCGAAATTTCGTCTGCTACTATTTCAAATTGACTGTGATCGCCTACCATATGAAAATTCAAGTTTTGCCATCATTTGACCGCCAACGTTTGCATTGCCTCTTTGCTCGCGGAGAGTTAAGGCTAAACTGTCGGGTTGACACCAGGGAGAAGAAACCTCAACCAACTCAATAAAGACCAAATTACCAAGAGTATCAGTATTCTTCTATCGAGCAGCGACAAGTACGAATTTAAAGTAATCATTGTAGGTGTTTTTAGCTTTGCTGCAAATTTCCTTTTTGGATGAGGCTCAATCCTTCGCGTGAAGCTTTTTGTCCGCTTGTGATCTTGTGACACTATTGCTGTTGGAATTAATATGAATCTATTCATTGCAGGCAATAGATTCCAGCTGTAAAAATTAGAGCGACCCGATTCTATTGCGGTGAAATTTATCCTGTGTTGCTGAAATCAAACACGTTTTTCCTGGTGAAAAAACGTTTTGGTTCCTGGTCACAATGAAAAATCTGAAAAAAATTAAAATGCCAAAGAAACAGTATTTTACGGTTAAATAAGCCAGATCTACCATTCTATACTTTGCAATTGATGATAGTAAAGCGGAAATCCTTGTTTTATTTCAATTCAGTCAGTGAAACGTTTTTTTCTTAAAGTTACTGGGCCCTGGCCGTTTTGGAAAGGGTGATTGCCGTTTGTTCCGGGTGGTACAAATAGTAGGCCGATTTCACCATGCTTTGAAAATTATAGACGCTATGATCACCATTGTACTCTTGGCACTGTCCGCATTGGCTGCTCCAGTCGCTAATCCACTCAACAAATTCAAAAATTACTTTGTCATCGTGTTTGAAAATCAAAACTATGACACTGTACTGAATAACGCTTACATGGGAAAAGTACTACCTTCAAAAGGCCGCTTGTTGACCAACTACCACGGGGTAACGCATCCATCTCAACCAAACTACATCGCGATGACTTCTGGTTCTCCAAAGGGTGTCTTTTTGGATTTCCATGCCAATGTTGACAAGAGAAACTTGGCTGATAATTTAGAAGATATTGGAAAGACCTGGAAAACTTACCAGCAAGATTATCCTCAGGACCAGGGCTGCTTCTTGAGCGACCAAGGCGACTACTATAGAAAACACAATCCGTTTGTATCTTATGTCAATGTTCACAACAATCCTAATAGATGCGCTAATATTGTAAATGCAAAGTTCTTGGATCAAGATATTGCCAACAAGAAGCTGCCAGACTACATGTTCTACACTCCAAATATTAAAAATGATGGCCACAATACTGATATTGATTACGCTTCCAACTGGTTGCAAGGATTCTTGGAGCCTTTGTTGGAAAATCCTGTCTTTGATGACACATTGTTTGTAATCACATTTGATGAAAGCAATGCTGCTTTGGGTGTCATTGATTTCAAAGGTAATCATATTTACACTCTATTACTTGGTAAAAGCGTTACTCCAGGGTCCCAGGATAGTACCTACTACACTCACTACTCCCAAATCGCCACGTTGAATGAGCAATGGGGAATGAGCATGTTCAACCTAGACGACTATGGTGCCGCTGGCTTTGACTTGCAATAAAATTAATTGTAATGAGTCTTTTAATTTCCTTTTGCTGGCTAGAAATGGCAATTCATCAATTGCAAAAGACCCGGCTTCTTTTGAGAGATGCCGGATGTTCACTTGACAAATGATCTGGTGCCATGTTGCTATCTCATTTAGGTAAATGGCTGTGGTAGGTAAAAGATATAAATACCAGCATGGAACTGATCAGCAATCAAATGCTTACAAGTTTGTTTACACTTGCTTCCGTTGCTACAGCCCTTCCTGCCACTTCCAACTTTGATCGCATGTTTATCATCGTGTTGGAAAATGAAAGCTATCAGACTGTCTTGGCTGATAACTACTTTGGCCAAGTACTTGCACCAAAAGGACGTTTGTTGACCAACTATCACGCCGTAACCCACCCATCCCAAGTACATTTTTCTAATTTAGCCAAACTATATTGCAATGACTTCTGGATCTACTGATGGGGTCTTTATGGATAACACTGCTGACGTAGACAAGACCAATATTGTTGACAAGTTGGAAGCCGCGCAATTGACTTGGAAAACCTATCAAGAAGCATACCCAATTGCTTCTGGTTGTTACGCTGGAGATTCTGGTACTTACTACAGAAAGCACAACCCATTCGCCTCATACGTGAACATCCAATCCAGCCCAGCCAGATGCGCTAATATTGTTAATGCCTCTCAATTGAGCGCAGATATCACTGCCGGAGCTGTACCAAACTACGTCTTTTATACTCCAGATATCAACAACGATGGTCACGACACTGATACTTCATACGCTTCAAACTGGCTGCAAGGATTTATCGAACCGCTATTGACCAACCAATTGTTCCAAAACACCTTGTTTGTCGTTACTTTTGATGAATCTGCCAATTTCTTGAATATCGACACAGTCCACAACCAAATCTACACTCTCCTTGTCGGTGCTGGCGTTCCAGCAAATACTCAAGACAACACCTACTACACTCACTACTCTATCTTGAAGACTTTGCAGACAAACTGGGGTGTTGGAAGCTTAACTTCCAACGATGCTGGAGCAACCGCATTCAACTTGCGTTAAATTAGAATAAAAACGAGTTTGAATTAATTATTGATCATTTGCTCAGGTATTCCTAGTCAAAACGTGGTCAATCGTCAATTACCATAGCCGCTCGTTTCACCAAGTTTGCGAAACGAGATTAATCATATGCGAATGGGAAAAATTGGGGAGCCCGGAACCTCGTAGAACTCAATATTTAAATATGGTCGATGCGAGTTTAAACTATCTGTAATTAAATTGAAAATTCAATTTTTGGCCGAAGGTCCATCAGATCCCGAACGAGCCATGAAGGTCCGTCGGCACGTTTCGTCAAAGCGCAGAGGACAACCGTGTGACTATTCAAAGCATTTAAATGACCATGTTGTCTCTGTTCCATCAATGTTCAATTTGCTTGTTCCTTCCTTATTTGCGCTCTCATCTGCACTGCCAGCTACCTCTAGCTTCAACAATATCTTTACCATCGTATTGGAAAATGAAAGTTTCCAGCCAACTTTCAACCAACCTTACTTTGGTAAAGTGCTTGCGCCAAAGGGTCGTTTGTTGACCAACTACCATGGTGTTACCCACCCATCTCAAGTAAAATATTATTAATCTAGCCAAACTATATTGCCATGACTTCAGGATCTACCAGCGGAGTGTTCTTGGATTTCACTGCTGATGTAGACAAGACCAACGTTGTTGATAAATTGGAAGCTGCTCAATTGACTTGGAAGTCATACCAAGAAAGCTATCCAGTCGCATCAGGATGCTTCAAGGGTGATGCTGCACCATACTACAGAAAACACAACCCGTTCGCCTCATACGTGAACATTCAGTCCAACCCAGCAAGATGCCAAAACATTGTAAACGCTAACCAATTGCAAGCTGATATTGCTGCCGGCACTCTTCCAAACTACATGTTCTACACTCCAAATATCAACAACGATGGACATGATACTGATTTGGACTATGCAGCAAACTGGCTACAAGGATTCATTGAACCATTGTTGACCAACCCTGTATTTTCAAAGACCTTGTTTGTCGTTACTTTTGATGAATCTGCAAACTTCCTAGACATTGACACTGTCCACAACCAAATCTATACTGTATTATTGGGGGCAGGTGTACCAGCCGGAACTCAAGACAACACTTATTACAACCACTACTCTATTTTGAAAACCTTGGAAACTAACTGGGGAATTGGAAGTTTGACTTCCAACGATGCAGGAGCAAACCCATTCAACCTCCACTAAGTAATAGTGATAGAATAAAGAAGATTAAAAGTAGTATTGTACATACACTTTGTTGTAGACAGCGCAGTTGTTCGCAGCTTTTCTACCAGTTGAACATTTTTTTCGTTCCCAATTTAGGCTAAACTTTTAGACAGAATTTTCCGACGAATAGAATAGAAAATGGAGTGCCAGATTAACGAATGCAAATTATCATGAGATATCTGTTTTATAGATGGAAGTTTATTCATTTTTTTAAATCGAGATTGTTTGGTAATGGTTTAATTGAGAGAAATTAAACTTTTGTGGTTGATCTGTTACACATTTAGTTGTTTGAAAAGAAAGATGTGAAAGAATGTACTCGGTTAGTTCAAGATAAGATCGGCTCGAATAGATATTGCTGGAATCGAATCGCTTCATGAACTGAACACTACATCGAGGACTTTGCATCGCTTCATGAACTGAACACTACATCGAGGACTTTATAAGCAACTGCGCAAGAATGCATTTCGTGATCCTGTCTGCTCATGTTATGTTTTAGAAAGTGGTGGCGTTTCATCCCTTTGGCTTCTTTGCTCTTTCACCAAAATCAGTAAATGCTCAGAGGGTTAGGAAACTTAGTAAACAAATTGGAAAAGGCAGTCGAAAATGTAGACCCAAACCAAGTGGAAAAGGTAGTATAAAGCTGATGCAGATGTTGGGCAAAGTCATTGGCGGAGATGAAGCAACTGCTGGAAGAAAACCAACCGGAAATATGGCCAGCCATGAAGGTACCAACGGGAAGCGAAGAGCATTGCTCATTGGTATCAACTATACCGGAACTCAATCCCAGCTGTCTGGTTGTATTAATGATGTAAAGAATGTTCACAATTTCATCAAGGACCAGTACAGCGATATCAGAATCTTGACTGACGACCAACAAGGACCAAATGTTCCTACCAAGGCAAATATCATTGAATCATTCAAATGGTTGGTCTCTGGAGCCCAACCTGGCGATTCATTCTTTTTGCATTACTCTGGACATGGCTCCACTCAAAAGGATGAAGATGGTGACGAAGTAGATGGGTTGGATAATACTATCTGCCCACTCGACTACAACACCCAGGGAATGATTGTTGATGATGTAAATATTGTTAAATGTAGGACATGAATACCATTCTTGTACAAGCTCTTCCTGAAGGATCCAGAATGGTGGCTATTTTCGACTGCTGCCACTCTGGCACTATGCTTGATTTACCATTCATGTATACTATTGATGGTAACTTGGAAGTTACTTGCAAGAGCAACAAGCGAGCTGCTTTGGAAGGTGGAATTAAAGCTCTTAAAGATTTCCAAAAGGGAGATAAACAAGCTGCAATGAAGGAAGCTTTCAGTGCTCTTTCGTTGTTAGCCAAGCCAGAACAGAATATTCCAAATTCCGAAGCTGAAAGAAAGACTTTGGAAACCAAATATTCAAAAGCAGACGTCCTGATGTTCTCTGGTTGCAAAGATAACCAAACGAGTGCTGATGCCAAAATCAACGGTGAAGGGTGTGGAGCCATGTCATGGGCACTTTTATCTGTTCTTGATGCTACCAGAGGGCAACGCTTGACACTGAAGGATCTCCTAGCAAAGTTGAGAGAAAAGCTCCAAGGCAAGTATGAGCAAATCCCTCAAATGTCAACCTCACACGAAGTAGATGTAAACAACAACTACTTTGCACTTGTTTAAGCCCAATAAAATGGTGTCCGGTTTCGAGAGTCAGAGATTTTAATTTGGAGCTGGTCAAACAAGTGAGTAACAATAATGGAAACCATGTAACAGCCCAATCTCCAAACCTAGCCTTTCAATTATTCTTTATTAAAATAAATTCCCAACCCTAGTTACGCTTCCCACTTCAAAGACTTGCCCTACTGGGTTTCGTGCTTTATCGGTATCCAATAACTCGTCATTCTGTTCCAAGTCGCTGGAGATATCACATCACCAAGTGTCACAAAATATTTTTGAAATGGAAGGTAATTCGCAATCTCCCACCCACAACCGTTCATCAATTAGCTTTAATAATTCAAGAACCAGCACCAGCCAAAACCAAGGAATCAATATGGCTCGGAATCCATCAACGACATCTGCCAGATTAAGCACCAGTCAATCTCCAGTGTTATCAACTACCCCAGGACAAATTATAACACGGAGAAGAAGTAATGCTATACCAGCTCGATCTCATTATGCATCCAGATTGGAAGGTAAGTGGAATTAATCCAGGTTCTCACGAATCTGCGTCTTATTCGATATCAACGGCAGAAATCAGACAAGTAACAAAATATTAAATCCAGCAAACCATGTCGTGGACATTTAGGGAGCTGGCTACATATGATTCACGATATTCACCAACTGGAAAGGACTTTAGTTCAAGTGCTCCTACAAAACGCCCACAAACACCTTCTATTTCAATCAAAGTCAATGACGAGACTTCGTCGTATATCTTTGAGAGTGAAAAGGAAAGTGATGATGATAATTATGGAGAACAAGATTATCTAATTCCGCAAGAATCGCCTGTTGATACACATGAAATTGTCGAGGAAAAGCTACCACCATTCAGTTTTGCAAATATCTGGAGTATAATGCAAGTAGCTGTGTATTCACTCCCTGCGGTCTGTTTAGCGGTGCTACTTACCCTATTGGACGCTGTATTTTTCTGTTTACGCTAGATGTCTTATGGAATTATCGTATTTCCACATTCTGATCCACATATCCCGGCTACAGGTCCCCAAGCTGGTATTTCAATGTTTCTAGCAAGCACAATTATATCCCAGATTGTATACACTGGAGGAGGATCTGCTTTTAAAGGAGCGATTGGAAGTATGATGATTGAAGTTATGCCGTTTTTACATATTATGTGTCAGATTATAGAAAGTCAAATGGTTGGACAGAGCGATCATAGCATACTTGCAACAATAATGGTATCCTATGCATCAAGTACAATAGTTACTGGGGTTGTTTTCATACTTTTGGGAGTGTTTAAATTAGGGACTGTGATTCATTTCTTTCCGAGACATATTCTAGTTGGATGCATCGGAGGAATCGGATTGTTTCTGATTTTGACTGGAATAGAAGTAACGGCCCATGTACCTCCAGTAATCAACTTTGAGTATTTTGTGGAGATTTTCAAATTATCTAATTTTACTTTGTGGGGCTCCAGGTTTACACAAACTGATTATAGCTTTGCAGCTGCCCTCGTGCTAAAATTATTGCAGCATTTTGTAGAACATCCAATGTTGGTTCCTGTCTTTTATGCAGTAATTCCGTTGCTGTTTTACATTGTAGTATTCAGCATTGGAATGCCTTTGGATGAACTACGTAAATTGGGCTGGCTATTCAATTTTGAATCTGCAAACGACGCTCCATTCTACATATTTTGGACATTCTTTGATTTTAAACAAGTGAAATGGTCCGCTGTAGTTGCGACTATTCCTACACAGCTAGCACTTACCTTTTTCGGAATTCTTCATGTTCCAATCAACGGTAAATCAATTTAATAGTAGTCCCTGCATTGGCAGTTTCTACCAGACAGGATGTAGATCTTTCCAATGAAATTATTGGACATGGGTTGAGTAATATTTTATCAGGGTTGGCTGGAACTACTCAAAACTATCTTGTGTACTCCAATTCATTGCTGTATATTCGATCTGGAGGTGATTCAACAACAAGCGGAGTACTACTGATCCTAATGACAATATTTCTTTGGGTAAAGGGGAGTTTTGTAATTCAGTATGTACCAACTATCATTGTGGGGGCGTAAGTTCTTTTTTTGATTTAGTTTAATTTTCCATCTGGGTGTAGATTTGCTCAAGGAAAGTGTGTACGATACATGGTCAGTGGGGATGCACCCTTCTGAATACTTTACGATTATAATCATTGTCATGGTAATGGGCGTGGTTGGATTTACAGAAGGCATTATGGTTGGAATTTTACTGGCTTGTATATTCTTTGTTGTGATGTATTCCAGAAGGTCAATTATCAGAGAAACTTTTACTGGAGCGCAACTCCGATCCAATGTTCACCGACTATTCAGACAGCAACAATTTTTAGACAAAGTTGGCTCTCAAATCCATATTATTAAACTGCAAGGATTCATGTTTTTTGGAACTGTTAGCCAATTGGACACACACATCAAGGATATTCAACAATCAAATTCGAAAACTAGGTTTATTATTTTAGATTTTTCACTCATTAGTGGTGTCGATTACTCTGGTTTAGAAACGTTTCTGCGAATCAAAAGGCATTTGTCAAGCACAAAGACGCATCTAATATTCTGCGGCCTGCAGTCAATGGAAAACGAGTTGAGGCTGTCTGGAATATTCGATACTGATGAAACCATGGATACGACGTTTGTCCATACTTTTGAAACTTTAAACAACTCTTTGGAATGGTGTGAAAACTATCTGCTATCCACCTATTACCGCAAAAGCGTTCAAAGCGACCCAAAGTCAGGTAATCTAAACTAAAAAAGTACCAAATTCTTCTTGGAACCTATCGCAAATGGAACCAAATATTGCATCCACTCCCAGAGGACAGCAAGTCAGTTTTGCTGCTGATTTAATAATCAAAGCTCATCCACATGCGACTCCAATCAGTGCTTCATTCAACAATGGCCATGAACCATTTAGGTTTCTAGTGCAGGCATTGTCCGACACGGTTTCTATCAATAAGGAATTGTTGGATGCCTTTGGCCCAAAGTTTGAACATCAGTCTTATGAAGCTGGTGAACTGATCTACAGTGCTGGCTCCCATTCAAAAGCACTATATATCGTGGAAAGTGGGGAATTGGGATTGCAAGTAAATGATTCCGAAAAAGATAGCAGGATAGTTGAAACACTGCTCCCTGGAACTATGGTTGGAGAGTTGGAAATGTTTTCCAGTCGCCCAAGGATTTGCTCACTTGTTGCTTTATCTGATGCTACTGTTTGGTGCTTATCAAAGCACAACTTTATCGAGTTGAGTAACAACCACCCGCATCTTGCGCTCAAGTTTGTTACAGAGATTGCTGTGACTTTTGATACCGTTCGCTTCTATAACACTGTTCATCATCTGGTAAACCAGTAGTTATTTATCTAACAATAGTTGACGATCGCGTTGCTGTATTATAGTCTCCAAATTTAAAATAAAATACCTAGTGCTAGATTCCTCATAGCTGAAAGTGAGGTGAAAGCCTGAAATTTTTTGCCACATTTAATCTGGGTCCAGCTGTAAATCCATCCACTTTACATTCGAATGCGATTCCCCAGGTTAACAATATTTAGAATACTGATCATCAGTGTTACTCTGCTTTATCTCACATTCAATACAAAAACATTTAGAAACGCCGGACTGTTCTTGACTGGAAAATCAAAGTACAACAAATGCTTCATTGACCCTCGAACAGATTCAAAAATAATTTCTACTAAAGACGGCCCAGAAATGGCAGCGTTGATAGAAAAGGAATGTGCACTGGTTGACCCTTCAGTTAGAGATGATTGCGTAATACCAAACGTTGTCCATTTAACAATTGGAAGAAAATTCAGGTTCGAGAACTACTTGTCTGTCAAATCTATTCATGATATTATCAAGCCAGATATGATATTTGTACACGGCGATGTCTTTCCAATGGAAAACGAATTGTTTGCCAGAGCAATCAAGGAATTCAAATTGGAATTGGTTCTTTCTAGAAAAGGGGATACTGTGTACAATATTACAGTAACCAAGGGTGAACATATGTCTGATATTGTCCGAATGGAGACGCTGATTCGTTACGGAGGCATGTATTTTGATTTGGATGTTTTTGTTCTCAAAGACATGAAGCCATTCCTAAAGAAGGAAAACGAATTTGTTATTGGATACCAGAACAAGGAGTCGCATTTCGGACTAAATAATGGATTGATGCTGTCAAAGCGATGCTCTAGATTTATGATTTGGTGGTATCGCAACTACCAAACAATGAATCCAAAAGACTGGGACTATCATTCAGTCAAACTACCATTGAAATTGTACGACATGAATCCAGCAAACGTACTGGCGGTTGATAAAGAGCTACTATCTGATTGGCACAACCTTCCAATGTTCCAGAAAAAGTACGACCCAGAATTTTGGAAAGACGTGAGGGCGATCCATTCCTTTTATCGTCCGTATCGCACTCTGATGGAGAAGAACAAGAAGGTGGTGGACTTTGAAACAGTCAAAGATATTGACAATAACTTTGGTAGATGGGCGAGGTTCATTCTCTATGGAGGACCGCCATTATAATACAAATTAATCTTTGAATTCTTAAACTTTTTTTTCCAAAATCTTACCATTTCGAAATGAACGAATTCAGTACATCCTTTGCGGTTCTAGTAACAGCACTAGAATCTGTTAAGGCGTTAAAGGAAACTAAAAAGTCGCCTGAACCTATACGGCCAATTATCCATTCGATGAAACGGAAACACTCTTTTCAGGATGATCCAGACCCTAAACATCAGCGTCTCACACCAGATCTATCTTATCGATTTGCTCAGACAGTCAATTTGATCCAACCAGAACATCGATCCAAAATATCCAAACGAACAATGTTACATCTGGAGCGAATGGCACATAATAACCCGATGCAGTTTCAATCGCTGTTGAACCAGTGGAATAGTAAACTGGAAGAATTGGAATCCAATATTTCAATGATTACCAAAAATATCTCGGATTCATATGATGACATTCGAATTATAGTAACAAGAATTACTTCTTTGATTGATTGGTTAGTTCCGGATAAGGAAGAGTTGAAAGTATTCTTGAATTAAACTAGAACGCATTACCGTCATACAAGTATGCGGAGCATGTACTGGAAAACCTAACACGATTTGTAAAAATAGTGGAAGATATGAAGAATACCAATGGAAAAGGATATATAACTGGAAATCTATCGCGGGATACAGATGTGATGCTAGACCTTATTTTGACCAAAAAGAATCTATATGGCGATTCATTGAGACACGATTGTTTGGCTTGGAAAGTGTTGGGATATCCCGTGCAAGACCTTCAATCTACAATTATGCTATTTAAAGATACGTTATTTAATAATGTTTATCACCAAGTTAGCCAAGTAACCAATGCGCTTGATCATCCCCAATCAGATTGGATAAGGGTAAATATTTGCTGATTTACAGCCTTTAGAAATAATCTTGAAAACTATAGAAATAATCACTGAAACCATATTATTCTTCAACGAGTTTAACCAAGAGTTGATCAAAGCGTGCTTCAATTTGGCCGAGATTTACCAAGAGAAATCCCTTGAGCTTGTGAGAAGCGATATACCTGACACAAAAAAGTGCTTTATATTCGAGAACCTTACAAATTTGTATCTGTACTATCTGTTAATGTAGATTTATTAAACAACTTTACTCTGAAAAGAAAATTCATATCATTGAAACACCAACCAGCTCGCAGTCATCCTTGTTTCCTGCTGACCAGAGTGGCCAGACTATATATGCTTATTCCCTGTATTTAAAAGGAATCGAACTTGCGCTTGACCTTGTAACACTAATTGGAAAAAACGAAAAGCAATTATTTGTCGGCATTTTGAATAGACATGTAAAAGCCTTGATGACTATGATGGAGCACTGTCTAGCACCTCCAGTAATTGCTTCATTCTTAAAAATAGTACCGAATGAAGAAGAATAAATTAAAAATGTACTTTTTGAAAAACGTTATTTATTCTACATCGAGTCCTTTTTCGTTCTAGATCCACGTCTAGCTCTCTTCTTTATCACTTCTGGTGACGACTGGCTACTAAGTTCATCAACAAGTTCGTCTTCTTCCTCCAGCTCGTCTTCCTCACTCTCTTCCTTTTTCTTTTTGGCAACTTTCTTGGTTTTTTCTTTCTGGACTTTAATCTTTTTCGGAGGAGGAGCTTCCTTTTCTTCCACTTTCATTGTAATTGGACGTATAGGTCGAGCAGGCTGCGTTAGTTTACACTTACATTCATTTTTGCTGCGTTTTGCGCATTCTGCAAAGCAACATATGCAGCGGCGGTTGATAAATCGGTTTGCAACTGTTGGCGTTGTTGCGGAGGTCTTTGCCTCATAAATAGACTATTTTGATCCATTCCACGAGCTGCTAAATACCGCTGCTGAGCAAGCATCATTGATTGAATCTGCTCTTGTGAGTAGTTCATCATCATTTGCTGTTTTTGAGGTGATGTTTGCATTTGCGGTCTAAATTGCATTGCTCCTTGAAAGTTTGCTGGTATCTGCATTTGTTGCTGTGGTAGCATTCCAGCTTGCATGCCATTTTGCATAACAGGCTGCATTCCCATGTTTGTCATTTGGGACACACCTTGCATACCTTGCATTGCTTGTGGCATATTTTGTGCCATATTTACTGGAACTTGCATTGGCATTTGTGCCATTTGGCCTTGCATTGGTATATTGGACATGTTCATTGGCATCTGTGCCTGCATCACTTGTGTTTGAACTGGCTGTTGCAGTCCAGTTTGAAGTCCAGCTTGGACGCCAACTCCCATTCCAGCCATTCCAACACTTAGCCCACCTTGGGGAGTGGCTGGTCTTACCATACCCATTGGACGGAATGGTACACCCATCGGTCTAACAGGAGCCCCAAACTACATTAGCTACAATTACCTTGTGCGCAGGAAACATTCCTGCCTGCCTGTTTTGCTCCATTATCTTGTCCCTATTCTCTTTAATTTTCGACAATTCGATAGGACGTAAAGGCGGCGCGTTAAGATCTATGCCAGCAGCGATTTGCGTTTGCTTGTGGGTCTCATGGGCAGTCAGATTGACCTGTTTCTTATTATCTAAAATCAGGTGAAACTTACTGGCTGGTTTGTTGCTTTCTCGTTTCTTTGATAGGTTGGTTATAAAGTTGAAAGTGGAAAGAAGTCCTAATACTTTGACTTTCTTGTCTTTCTTGTTGTTTTGAGTGGCATAATACAAATAATCTTGCTTGGTGGTGGGTTTATAGTTGTTTGCAACCATTTCCTTGTATTTTTCATAGCAACACCAGTCGGTTCTTTTTTTGGAATTTCCTATTCTTGATCCGTTAAGAGTTGAAGCAATCAATTCCCAATTTTGATTGTAAGCTTCTGCCAAATTAAAGAGAGATTCTTCCTCCTCTGCAATCCACACACCACTAGTCTTTTCGTATTTCGCTGATTTTGGTTGTTTAACTAAATTAATAAGAATTACTGGGTTCTGTTTCAGAATTGTCAAAGATGTTGCTTTTTGGGAGAGACTTTGAGTACTTGTTCATTCCAGATAGTACTTTAACATCCTGGTCTAAAGTATTAAACGATTCAAAATAGTCAGTCAACATTATTTGCGATATTTTCGAAATACTATCACTTTCAGTGTACAACTCGGTGGTGAGTTTGGGTGGATGGTAGGTCGGTATTCCAGAAAGCGCTTGTGCTTGATTTATTGAGGATGGAATAAAATACAAGTTGGATACCAAATCTATGGTGATTGCGCTTGGAGCAGGCTCCCTCTCTTTAATAGGATCTAGTTGAACGGGCTGCGGTGCTTTAAATACATCAGAAGGATCAACTGTAGCTTGGGTTGGTGCCGGTGTTTTCCACACGACAGTTTTGGTAGCTTTAACTTCTTCCTTTTCTTCAGGAACAGGTATTTCGGCAATATCTTCATTGTTTACCGTATCTTGATCCATATTTTCATCCTTATTTACAACTTTTTCTACATGTGGTTTCGTTCTGACACATAGCTTTGACTTGTCTGGAGCCGAATGCCACTCCATGCACCATCTATGTTAATGAAGAGTACTTTGCTAGGTTATACGCAGTACAAATTTTCCACTTTCTTTCTTCTCTAAAATCAACAGCCAGCCATTCCATCTCTTCCAGCATGTAATCCCACTGGCATTTTTCTCTAGCTGGCATTGCTTGCGGTTTGATTTGCTTTAAAGACCACATGCTATCCTGCTTCAAATGATCAATTTGTTCCATAACATTTAGAAACTTTACTTGATCTTGCGCGGCTTTCCAGTCCTTGTACGTTACTACTTTTTGGGCTTTCGGAAGGACAGAAGTTAGCGGCTTCTGTTGTATCTTTAATTTGGTTTGGTGCAAGTTGTACCCCTTAATTCCACGCTCTTTCCGAGCAATATTCAGCTTTGGATTCACTGTTAACCTCATAGATTGCTTATTGGAGGCTGGTTCTTGTAAAGTGAGGGATAAAAAGTAACATTTCTCAATTGCATAGTTCCTCTGATACTGCTCCCATTCATTTTCATTGAATTCCTTGTGTTCAAGTTGAAACAGCTCCAACAGCAACTTTGAATGTTGATTTTTCAGCGATTCCATTTGCAAGTGAAAAATTCAACAAAAATTCTCCTACACACAAAATGAGTGCTAGCAATGACCTATGAAACCATGTTTAGTTGACGGTTGCTTCTCAATTAGCAGAATTAAGGCTACATCGTTTTGATCTCTGTACACGATCATGTTGGATACAAATACGAGATAGTAGCGAATATATATTCCATTAGAGTAGCTTTATATCCCAATACGCGTCCTCTGGCACAGATCAAAAGAAAATAGTCTTGCGCTTGCACTGCCGATATGGAAAATAACTCAAACCAGCTCGTGCGTTTGTCTCAGAGCTGGATTAAAGACAGTAGATCAGACAATAAAAAGGTTGGGTTTTGGATAGGTTCTTCATTAAAAAACAAACCATAGTAAAGAAAAGTTCTTTTCGCAAGAATATTATTACCAGGCGGCTTACTTTGCTTCGTCAGCATCGTCAGCTTTGCCTTCATCTGCTTTGCCATCTACATTAATTAAAGACCACCTTCTTGCAGATCAGAAGTCCAGAGTGTTAGGTTGTCTCTTAATAGTTGCATAATCAATGTTGAATCCTTGTATGAATCTTCGCTTAAAGTGTCGAGCTCAGCAATAGCATCATCGAATGCTTGCTTTGCAAGATGACAAGCACGATCAGGAGAATTCAAGATTTCATAGTAGAACACTGAAAAGTTGAGGGCTAATCCAAGACGAATAGGGTGGGTTGGAGCTAGTTCGGTTTGAGCAATTTCTGTAGCAGCTTTGTAAGCATCGTGAGCGTTGCCAGCAGCGTCCTTGCGTTTTTCTCCGGCAGAGAATTCAGCCAAGTAACGGTGGTAATCACCCTTCCTAAAGAGTTAGTACTGTTCCGAAATTAAAATGTATTTGATTTACATACATTTTGTAATAAAAGACTTTGGATTCACCTGCTTCAGCAGTTGGGATTAAATGTTGATCAAGAACAGAGAGGATATCGGAGCAAACTTCAAAGAGTTCTGATTCGATTTTAACGCGATATTCCTTGATTTTGCCGACTTGTGCGTCATTCCCTTTAGATTCTTCCTTTGCTTCGATTGAAGAAACGATACGCCAGGAAGCACGGCGAGCACCAATGACATTCTTGTATGCTACAGAAAGTAAATTGCGCTCTTCAACAGTGAGTTCTAATCCAAGCTAAAGTTAATCAGGGGGTACCTTTGCAACTTCCTAAACCCATGAGGACTATCTTACCTTCATAAATGTGACCATTTCTATGGTTAGCAAGGGTTCTTACCATCGTATCGTTCAGCTTGTTCAGCCAATTTTGCCATGTAAACTTGATCATCTCGGGTTCCTGCTGTTAACTGCGTCGCACCTTTATCAGCCATGTTGGTATTTAGTTCCTGGGGGTTAAAGAGATTTTACGATTGGATTTGCAAGAGAAAGAAAAAGGCGCTTTCGCCACAATAATGCCATGACGTCACAGTAGAATAACTCGAGATAAGCAGACTGAAATAGGAGGAAATTGATGTCTGGATTGATTGCAAGTTTTCCCCTTGCTGCATCCTCCCTCTAGGGTTGGGGATTCAGAGATTAAAGTCAGCCACACGGGTGTGCTTTTTCCACCCGACTACATTCAATTTCATCAATCGAAATTATAGAGACGGTTGGATTTAAGGTTGAATAGAATAATGCTGTACCAGATATAGAGCCAAGTTTGGCTATAGATAAAAGTCGAATAAGTCAGAGAGAATAGACGCTAGAGATAAAACAGCTAGTTGAATAAAGCAGTGTTTAATATATTTATCTAGAGATACAACTAGAGAAAAGTGCAGTAGAAAAAAGAGATTTTATTAGATTAACGACCTGATATTAGCAAAAGGTAACCTTTCATGTCATTTTCCCATAATCCTAAGTTATCGCGCAACAGTTGCATGATAAATGTAGAATCCTTGTAATTTTCTTCACTCAAAGTATCGAGCTCAGCAATAGCATCATCGAAAGCTTGTTTGGACAATGCACACGCTTGTTCTGGTGAATCAAGGATTTCGTAATAAAAGACAGAGAAATTAAGTGCTAAACCTAAGCGGATTGTATGAGTTGGTGCTAGTTCAGTAGAAGCGATTTCAGTTGCTTGCTTGTAAGCTTCCAAGGCTTTGTTTGCTGCTGGCTGACGCTTTTCTTCTTGGCAGAACTCTGCAGTGTATCTATAATAATCACCCTGCCTACTATTAACTACAAGTACATTTTCAAGTAGAATACTTTGGATTCACCGTCAGCGGCTTTTGGAATCAAGACAGTCTCCAACAAGACAAGGATTTCATTGCAAATGTCAGACAATTCAGCTTCAATCTTTGCGCGGTATTCCTTGATTTTCTCTGCATTTGCTGGGCTGGTTTGTTCTTCCTTTGCTTGAATTGCAGTCAAGATTCTCCAAGAGGTTCTTCTTCCAGTGATTACATTCTTGTAAGCAACAGACAACAGGTTGCGCTCTTCAATTGATAAATCTTGTTCAAACTTGGTTAATTAAACAGTTACGTTAGATACAGTCTAATTAATCGAAACTTACTTTCATGAATTTCACCATTTCTCGTTAGTTCAATCTTACCTTCGTATCGCTCTGCTTGTTCTGATAATTTGGCCATGTATACTTGGTCATCTCTGCTGCCTGTCGTTAGCTTTTCGCTACTGAATTTGTCCATCTTTGCTTGTAAAAAGTTGAAGTTGTACGACTCTGGTCAATGAAGGAGGGGGGCTGTCCCCATGAAATTTCTTTGGAAATACCAAGTCATTAATTACAAAATTAGGATAAACGCACAGAATGGATCTCGGAATACTGTGGGAATCAATCATTTGTGATTGCATTAGTGTTATACTATAGATGCTTTATTAGTAATCAAGGAAATCAAGAATATTTTAAAAGATATTCTGGTAAGTGCTGGGTTTGATTTAACGATTATCTCTCTGATGTTGCTGGTATGTTTGCGCGAGTTTAATGGTGTTATTAATTCATGTTGTAGGCGTTTGCAGGTTCGCCACAAACGGCAGACCGTCAAAGCCATCTGACATTAAACATCGTGTTGTTTGATAGTACTCTTATGCAGTGCTGTTACTATGTTATCCGTGGGATTAAGAGTTGAACAATTATTCTTAATACCTTTATTCTTAATACCTTTATTCTAAATACCTTTATTCTTAATACCTTTATTCTTAATACAATTATTCTAAATACCTTTATTTTAGTTAATACAACAAAGATTATTGCATAAGAAATAATTCGAGATATCGATTGGCTTTATCCAAACATCACTGAGAAGCCAGCAATAGCGCGAGATTAAGAGTACAGAAAAGATTGTTTTTGATTAGCAGCTATTAAAGATAAATCTATCCGATGAGCATATCCTTTTAAACTAGTAGCGACGCTGTATTCTCGATTGTAGGTAGGCTCCAAACATTTTCACGCCACATTGAACCGTCTTCCGTTCTCAAAGCCTTCAATTTTACAAAAAATTAAACCATGGCAACCGTTGGTATTTCCCATTTACCGAATCAAAGACATCGAATAGTATCTAGAAAGGGAGCCGCCTTCACCTTGATGGTCGTTGGTAATTTATTATTTTAAATTTCAGGTTCTTCTGGTCTTGGAAAATCCACTTTTATCAATACGCTGTTTTCAACTCTACTAAAGGATTACAAGCAACAACCAAAGCGAGTGCATGATCAAATTGAAAGAACAGTGTCTATCGATGTCGTTAGGGCTGGTAATATTTGTTTCACACAGATATCGAAGAAAAGGGTTTCAATGTACGTTTGACTGTTATCGATACTCCTGGATTTGGAGACTATATGAATAACCAAGATTGCTGGGTTCCAATTGTCGAGTTTTTAGATGAGCAACACTTGACGTACATGAAGGCAGAACAAAGTCACAAGAGATTGGAAGCTGATGATTTAAGAGTGCACGCTTGTTTATATTTCATTCAACCATCCGGACACACGTAAATTGTTTTAACTCTAGTTTGACTTCCCTGGATATTGAAGTAATGAAGCAACTTGGAACCAGAGTCAATTTGATTCCTGTCATTGCAAAAGGAGACACTCTTACCAAGGAAGACATGAAGGCATTCAAAAACAGAGTATTTCCTATTAACGACAGGTATTAGATTGCATCAACGCGCACGGAATCAACATGTACACCCCGCCTTTAGATGGAGATGATGACGACGATACTCATGCTATAATTGAAGCAATGCCATTCTCAATCATTGCTTCTGACAATGAAGTGACTGTCAATGGACAAAAAGTTAGAGGTAGAGAATATCTCTGGGGTGTTGCCGAAGGTATTTATAGCTAATACTAGTTGAAAACGAACAGCACTGCGACTTTAAAAAGCTTCGCAACCTGCTCATCAGAACCAATATGTATGATTTGATTTCCAACACTGAAGAGAATCACTATGAAGATTATAGAATGAAGAGATTGACTGCTAGTGGTCTATCAGATGACGATCCAGTTAGAAACGCACAAAAGAACATGTCTGCAAAGATGAAGGAAGACGAAGAAGCCCTTCGAAAGAGATTTACCGAACAAGTCCGTCTTGAAGAAGCCAGATTCAGAAAATGGGAACAAAATGTAATAATATTTTAACTTAGCTCATTGCCGAACGTGACAGACTCAACAAAGATCTTGAAGAGCACCACAAGATGGTCAAAGATCTCGAAAACGATGTTGAAGAACTGCAAGCTGCTAATCGTTAAGCCAATAAACTTTTCGATATTATAATGAAACCAATTTATTAATTACCTCCAGTTTGTTGCAATTTAGCTTCAATTGTATCTCCATCATCCATGTCCAACTAGAATTAAATATGATTACGGATGCAGGTGTAGCATGCTCTTCAACTCGCTCGCCGTCCAAAAAGAAGCGGTAAGTACCGTGTGGTTTCCCTTGCCTATCGCAAAAAGTGTTCATTAGCTTTCCAAGCGGGGTAATCCTCTTGATCCTGAAAAACACTTCGGAATCACTGGAAGATACTTTAATATTGATATGTGTATCACCACCGTCTTCTCCTTGCGGTTGAGCCGGGGTGGAATTTGACTGTGCACCCTATATTAACATAATGTACAGGATCTGGCTTGATATCACCTCCGCCTTGTTGTTCAATGCTGGCATCGATAATATCACCGTCTTCCATTTCCAAATCTGCTGGAGTGTCGTCCTTGTTGATTCTCTTTCCGTCTTTATTAATTAAAAGTACCGTAATTGAAACGGACCGATTCTAGAGCTTTGCCTTGTCGTTCACAAAAAGAATTCATTAATTTCCCGAGTGGAGTGTGCTTCTTTATGCGGAAAAGCACTTCGTTATCCTAGTTTATATTTATAGTACTGCTGAACTGACTTTGATGTTGATGTGCTCTACTTTCTTGTCTTCGTCAGCCATTGATTGGAGATCAAAAAAATCGAAAACTTGAAAAATTACTGGCTATACGAACGATTTGTGTGGTACCAGCAGAGCTCTGGTAAGTGCATCATGCCCAATGTGAAGATATTCCACAAGTAAACCCAGTGATAATAGTGTCGATATGGTGGTGATAAACTTGGAATTAGTCAGAATAAGGATCTGTGAGTTTTCAATCATTCAAATCAAATGGAAAAGGGATACAATTTGTTTCAGAGGATCTTGAATGGATCACCCTTGAGTAATGTCAGAATGTCAATTTACAATAACGCGTTTTAAAGGTCTTGAGCGATCAAAGTTAATTTGGGTCCTAACACTTAAATCGATTTTAAGCTGATAGACAAAGGATGCAGCTCTCTAAATTAAACTGTACTTGTTGATATTCAGGGATCGTGTGCATTCAAAATAGATTCAGTGAAATGCCAAGTATTCTGTTTAGTAACTAGACTGGATTGAGGAAACTGTCACATTTCTTTGAGCGTGTCTGAGTATAGTTGTGGAAATGCTATTACTTGAATCGAATTAAAATACCGCATACAAATCGAATTAAAATATCGCATACAAATCGAATAAAAACACCGCATACAATCGAAATTATGATACATCTTGAGACCTTGTGGACTTGCATTTCAGATATCATTCCATTTTAAACATTAATGAGAAATAGTAAGGAATGAACATTTAGTTGTATTCAAGATATGCCACAAGAGGATAATAATGGCATCAGATAACGATTAATATAAACACTCAATGTGTAAGAATTATTTTCCAATCCAAGTAATTTTACATTGACAATCACAAGAATGCATTCCCATGAAAAACGCGTCGATGTGAGCACCAGAAATTCATCTATGATTAAATTATTCAAATAAAGCAAATACTAATAAGTGAGTTGAAGAATTCGGTGAAATTCGGTAGTTGATCCTCTATATGAAATTGAATCCCTAAATGCACACTTGGATTGTCTATGGAGTAATCTTTTTTAAATACACTTGGAATTACCAGCTATAAAAAGTTTGTGCTATCCCAAATAAGGAAAAATAATATTCTTGCATTCTCATTAACAACCAGCTTAATATGCGATTTGATTCCCACAAAATATTTGACAGGTCTGCTCGTTTCTCACCACATTGAAAATCTTTTTTTGAAAATGCAAAACCGAATCATTCAATGTGCAAGGAGATGGAATTCAGATTACAAAACAATTCATCTCAATAATATTAAATCAGTAGACAAATATCCTACCTTTCGATCCCAACCTCTGGAATTTAAAGAGGTATTTCAGAAACCAGGCGGTACAGTGTCAGTGTGTGGACGGGTTACTAGCAAGAGGATTCAAGGAAAAAACCTGGCATTCATTGATTTAGTGCGGAATCAGCAAGTATTACAGGTTGTATTGAAACGAGACCAGTTTGAATCCTTTGACAATATCCATATTGGAATAGGTACAATAATTTAACTCAGGGGATATCTATGAGTTTGAAGGAACAGTGCAAGATACTCGAAAAGGACAGACTAGTTTGTACGCCTCAAAATCTACTTTGTTGGCACCATGTCTACATCGAATTCCAGAAGAATTAAAAGATGATGTAAGATTTAGTTGACAGTAGAATACCAAACACCGCTTGCCATGGTTGAACTTGCTCGTAAACCAGGAGGCAGTGAAAATCCTGCAAACCAGATTCAAAATAATCAACCACATTAGAGCATTTCTTAATGGAAAAGACTTTATTGAAATAGAAACCCCGGTTTTATCCACTCAATCCGGAGGTGCGAACGCAAAGCCATTCAAAACTCATCTAAACACTTTTGAAATGGATTTGGAAATGCGGATAGCTCCAGAGCTGTACTTGAAACAGCTGATTGTCGGTGGTTTTGACAAGATATATGAAATTGGGAAGCAATTCAGAAATGAAGGTACTCTTCTGTTCACAAAGGCATCGATGCAACACACAATCCAGAGTTTACAACTTGCGAACTTTACCAAACTTTTACCACCGTGGACAAAATGATGGAAATGACTGAAACGCTCTTTAGAAACATTTTTCAAGAAATTAATAGACAACAGACCACTACAATCTGGATTAATGATGAAGAACACGAGATTGATTTTAGCAAGGACTTTCAAAGAATCAACATTATACCAAAATTGGAATCTATAGTTGGACAACTTCCACCTTTAGAAAATGGTAACTGCATATTAATGAGGTTACATTCCACAGCTATTGGACATATGCAAAAACCACCATATTAAGGTGCCATTCCCTCAAACCTTACCTCAAATTCTTGATAGGCTAGTGTCTGAATTGATAGAACCACTTTGTATACAACCAACATTTCTGATTGGCCATCCAAAGGCATTATCCCCATTATCAAAGTGTGAAAACGGTATTGCCGACAGGTTTGAGCTTTTCATTGGAAGGAAGGAATACGTTAATAGCTATTCAGAGTTGAATGATCCTGAAGAGCAGCTGAAAAGATTTCAATCGCAGCAAGAAGATCGAAACAGTGGCGATCGGGAGGCCCAACAATTGGATTTAAACTTTTGCAAAGCTTTGGAATATGGCTTACCTCCTACTGTCGGGTGGGGTCTTGGAATTGATAGATTGGTGATGCTGGTAGTCGGATCGAGGCGAATTAGAGATGTAATTGCCTTTCCAATCATCAAACATGAAAAATAAATATTATGGATATGTATTGTTTACTTGGTGTAATGATAGGTCTAATCAATCAGTGTAACATGGATAACTAGTAGGGTCGGTGATAACTTTTGGTATATCCTTCCTTTGATTGCTTGCAATTTGTACAATATATCTGTGGCATAGCTGGACTTTTAAAAACACTTTTTATTTGTCTCTTTGATTTGCATGATCTTGCAAGTAGATCAACCTTTGCAATTTCTGTGCCTGTAATTCTTTGAACGCGTTGATCTTGTCTTTATATTTCTCGCTGTTCAAACAATCCTTCAAAGAATTGTTCATTCCAACGTCAATTATCAGGTGGCCTAACTGGAAAGTTAGGGTTGAATTCATTCCAGACGGCAATCTTTGAATTTTGGTTAATGTCAATCAACTGTTGTATGACTAAATTGAATATTTAAATCAATATTGATAACTCTTAACAGCTAATTGATTTCCATACATTGCTCAATATGCCAAAGAAATCGATGAATCCAATATCTTAATCCATTCTTTGGCTATTCTAATTTGATGTATTCCGCAATTTCAAGGAATGTTACGGAAAGATTCCTTAAAGAATTAACTAGAACATGCTATCAATCAGAATTTGCATATTTAACTCTAAAAGATGGTTTCTTGACGAATCACACACCTTTTCTTGCTAATTGTCTATGAGTGTCTAGTTTTTTGCTTATAAAAGATGTCCATAGTAGCTTCAGCTTGTAGCTGCCTTAAATAAGATCATGTGGGATAATGGTCAGTTGCCTCATTAGTTGCTCCACTTAAAATACGGCATTCTAACCAGTGTGATTCACCAAAAAGCAGTGCAATGTAAAGAAATTTGATTTTTCTTCAGACTGTTATTGAAAGAGCGTGCTTTTGAATCATTCATCTAAATAAATGGTATAACCTGGCCCTTTTGGTATGATAGATATGCCAACTACACAATCTACTTACCAAATATCATGTGTTCAGCGTCCAGACGGCCAGCGTGCATAAATAAGCACAAGAATGAAATTAAAATATAAATGCTAAAGTCAATCTTAACTGCACTAGTTTCAAATGCAATTGCAAACCCATAATGTGTTCAATTCCTCTCTTTCCTTGTGATGAATGTCCTGAAGATACTCTCTGTCAGAATATTGGAACCCATGAATGTCCCCACAATGTCTGTGTCCCAAAATAAAGAAGCACAATTCTCACTCTATCGCAGTATGTCAACCAAGTTTTTGATTGATACGCTATATCAATTACCAACTCTGTCAACAGGTTACCTGCTTTTTGGTACACAGTCGTACAGTCCCACCAGATTAGGACAATAGAAAAGTATCGTCATGTTGTAATCTATCCATGGAATATTTCATACATCACATCAATAATGAATAAAAATACCAAGATCCTGGACATAAATATACTCAATAAATTTTTTAAATCATTCAGATCACTATCTTTGCAACAGTATTCACAAAGCCTGTGTCATGTTGCCACGAAGGATTGCACTATCCATTCGGAATAGGTTAGCAGGAGTTTTCTGCAAGCAAAACCAAGGTAATACTCAATCTCCAGTTCCCAAACCTACCTAGACTCTTCTGTTGGAAATTTCAGTTTTAACTTTCCAAGTCAAACTGCCAAGTTGACGTACGTAATCTGCCATCAAGCTTACCATGAAAACTAGAAATAAACCATTTCTACATTTAGTTCTTTTTTGAAAGAGATTCTTTGGTATTCTCCTATCTTTCAACAAATTTGTTGACCTGTCATTATCTGCTTGAAATTATTGTTCGAGTCTTCAAGATATCGCGCCAATGGGATATCGGCATTCATTCAATCTATACCAAAGCGAATACGATAAAATCTCCAGTACCCGCTCGTTACAGCACGTCCTGCATGATATAGCATCGTTCGACTGCACACTAGGAACGATAGCTATCAGCAACATTAAGCATGAGCTTGACAGTTTTATGCGACTATTACAAGTGATGCGTGATGGTTTCCAATTTTCTTGTCACTGAAAATTACTTTTTTCAATGTCATTCTGCTACAACTCTCTGCATCTGTTCAAGTCTCAATACTCTTACACATTTGAACCCACGACAGCGGATGCGTCATTGCAAAGGGAATCGCTGGTTATACGGAGGAACGACGGGAATGTATCTTTGAATGGTATCCTTTCACTAACCAGCCCCACCGTCAGCAACTCTGGGCCAGGAAGAACGAGTATTATGCCATGGTATTCTAGGAATAATTCATTTGCACGGAGGTAATCAATAATAACAAAGGAAATCATTTAATCATCATCACTGGGAAAACAAAAATAGGAAATTACCAGGAGCATGAAATATTCAAAATCCAAGGAGTAGAATTACTACCAATCAACAGGAATTACAATATCACAGAGAGTCAAAAACAAGACGATGCAAAGTACTTGGAAATGGTACATAAATTGATGGAACTGGATTACTACTTTTCTTATACCAAAGATATCACTAGAAGCGTTCAGTCTGGATTATACGTAAACAAGAGCGCTCCGTTATGGCAACAGGCGGATGACAGATTTTATTGGAACAGGTATCTGCAAACACAATTGATAGAGTTGACAGAGCACGAGCCGGATCAAAATGTACTTTATGTTTAATTTAGCTCTCCAGGTTCATATTGCCTGTTATTTGCGGGTTTTGCCATATATCTGAACTCAATTTTACGTATATTTTGATATCGAGAAGAAATAAATATCGGTCTGGCGCGCGATACCACTGTAGAGGGATAGATGAACAAGCGAATGTTGCTAATTTTGTTGAAACTGAGCAAATATTGGTAACTAGAGATGCAATCAGATCGTATGTTCAAACTAGAGGCTCGATACCTCTTTTCTGGAGGCAAGAGGTTGGTTTAAAATACAAGCCAAAGCTAGTCCTTGATAATAGATCTGAAACTGTAATTTTAATTGATATTAGGAAAATCTGTTTAGACAGCACTTTAACAAGCTATTTCAACAGTATGGCCCTCAAATAGCTATTAATTTGATCAACAAGGATGGCTATGAAAAACCTTTAGGAGACGAGTTTGAAAGACAAGCATTCTTGATGAACGATGAGAGATTAAAATACATTCATTTTGATTTCCATCACGAATGCAGGAAAATGCAATGGCACAATATTTCAAAGCTGATTCAATCAATAGAACAAGACCTGATTACGCAATCGTACTGTAAAATAGTTGGAGATAAAGTCTCTCGTCAACTGTCAACTACAAGGACGAATTGTATTGATTGCCTCGATAGAACTAATGTGGTTCAAAGTATCCTTGCCAAGAGAATGCTGGAAATTCAGTTGCGCGAAGAAGGGGTATTATCAGATATAGATGGACTAGAAACTCTAGAGTTTTACAAAAAGTTTCAGAATGGTAATAGACATTTCATTTAGTTTGGTCCGATAACGCTGACGCTATTAGCACTCAATACTCTGGAACAGGTGCTCTAAAGACGGACTATACTAGAACTGGCAAGCGCACTCCATTAGGTTTGTTTTCCTAACACAGGTGTGGTGCAAGATGTTGGTATTTCAATCACGAGATATGTCAAGAACCATTATTTGGATGGATTTAGACAAGATGGGTTTGACTTGATTCTTGGTATTTATTCTATCGAACAAACGTCACCATTCATAAAGAAACCTCAGGATACTCTGTATACAGTGTTCTTTGGACTGCTGGTAACACTTATTACGATAATATTCACACTACAGTCTCAGAGTATTCGTTTTTTGACTTAGCATTCTATCAATTCCTGATACGATTCGTCTTGGCAGTCGGAGCTATTTATATGTGCAGCAGACTGCTCAATGACCACCAGCACGACCTCGTCTCACTTCCGCAGCTAATCAAGCCCAAAGTGAAGCGAGAATACTCTGCCGTCGATCAATGGCAAAATACTCTTAAACAACTCTAGTAAAAAAATTTGAATATTTTTTTTGATCTAAAATGTCGTTTGTCCCTGTAAATCCAAAACCATTCTTGACTGAACTAACAGGAAAACCAGTACTAGTAAAGCTCAAATGGGGAATGGAATACAAAGGAACCCTAGTCTCTATCGACTCGTACATGAACATGCAGGTAGGAAACACTAATGTAGTTGAACCATACAGAAGAGTACGTTGACGGAGCTCCAACTGGTGTGTTGGGAGAAGTATTAATTAGGTGCAATAATATACTTTATGTGAGACAAATCGAGGAGGAGCAACAGGATCAAGAAATGGAATAAACATTTATTTGTAGATTGGCTATGCAAATATATCTTCAATCTCTTCATCATCTGTATTACTTGATCTGGTATTAGCAGGTTGAGTTTTTTGTCTTGATGGATCTAATGTGTGTTTAATGTCTTTTTTAGAGTTTAATAAGAGCGACGGATGTGGAGTTGAAGGTGGGGGCGGTATTTTGTTGAGGTTAGTAGCAGAAGGGTGTGGGACTTTTGGCGGTGGAGGCTTTGTAGTAACAAGCGATGGATGAGGAGTTGAAGGCGGTGGTGGTTTTACGTTGCTTATTGATGGGTGAAGAGTTGGCGGGTTAAAGTCTTGTTCAACATTTCGCAATAGAGATGAATGAGGAGGAGGCTTTGTCATACTTGGATCTAAAGATGGATGTGGTGGAGGAATAAACTCTTCAAGAGGTATACCATCCAGATCTGGATCTGTTTCAATTTCAATATCAACAAGGCTCTTGTCAAACATTCCTTCAAACTTTTTCGGTTCAAATACTGGAACTTGCTCTATCTTGGGCTGAATCTGTTCTGGAATAACACTATCCAGATCCACAGATTCAATGGGTTTAAATGAATTTTTAAGCATCGGCATTACTTTTTTAGCAACTGTTTTCTTTAGCTGAAAACCAATCTTTGGTTTTTTGACAGCTTGTGGAGTGATTGAACTAGTAGAAATTGGCTTGAATTTACTCTGATTAACAATGTTTTCATTTCGATTGTCAGCCATCTTTGTTTCTTTAGATTCTGCGAGTATATCAGCTTCCTTGTCTTTCAAACCATTAAATATGTCGCGTAATTCCTGTATAAATTCATCAGAATAAATATCCCATGTTTGCCAGACATTAAGCATGCCTGTAATCAACCGCCTCCATTGCTCCGCTTTTAATCTTCCACTGATATTTGAATGAACAGTGTAAAAATATTCAAACAATTCTTTCAGATTGCTCTCTATGACAGATCTATATCTCCATGCATCCGGATACCTGGATTTACTATTAAACAGGATGTCATTTAATAAATATATACGAACTATTCGTTTTTCATAATCATCAGCCATGATAGAAGACACAAGCACATCTACAATATCAGAAGCACTATTCCCATATCTGATACAAAAGCACATTGCTCTATTAATCGTCTTTCTATCTTTTAATCCACTAATAAGAGATCGTAATTTCCTTTGTTTGATTGCAGAGAATTCCGGCTTCTCGTTATCTGAGGAATCAAAGTCAGAGGACGAATATTCCTCTGAATGCTCTTTAAAGGGTAATCTTGGCGGTATAATTAGAGGGCCATCCTTGGTATATCTGAAAGGAAGAGTGGACCAGGTATCTGTTGGATTACAGTGCTCCTTCCACTTGAGGAACTCTAAATACTCGTTCTGCATTTTATCGGATGCTGTATGTGAAGGGATACTCTTGAACAGTTTTACTCGCTGCATTCAAAAAATCTTTTTTTTTCCAATTAGTAATGATGCGAGAGGAAAAGTAAAAGTAAAATCTAACCCAGATATTCCAGATCAAGGTCAAGATCTCCTAGAAGGTAAGTCAGCATTAACCAGACCGGCAAAACGTCAAGTATCCTATTATTAATAAGCAACAAGCCGAGCCTTCCAACGTCCTGGGTGTATTTGGTCTCTCCATTTACACAAAGGAAGAAGACTTGAAGGAATTATTCCAAGAGTATGGGAAAATTGAAAAGTGCTTGATTGTCCATGATCAACGAGTATTTGATTTTAATTTAGAGCAACAGATCAAGAGGGTTTGGTTTCATTACATTTGAGAATGTAGAGGAAGCTACTAAAGCGAAAGAGGCTCTTGATGGCAAAGTAGAAGTATTTAACACAGGAAATAAACGAGCGCAACATCAGAGTGGACTATTCAATTACAAAAGGCGGACATGAACGTACTCCTGGACAGTACATGGGCCAACGAACTCGCCGTAGCCCTCGTAGATACAGTCCTAGAAGATACTCTCCAAGGAGATATAGCCCAAGAAGATACTCTCCAAGGAGATACAGTCGCAGCCGTAGTCGCAGTCCACGTCGTTCTCCTCGCAGAGAGCGTTCAAGAAGATAAATATATAATATTTTCAATTTAAAATTTTGCTTTTTTTCAAAATCCAATCATGCTCTTTTTGTTGATACAAGCAATAGCAGGTCTCAGATTCGAATTGACCAGCCCAAGGGATCAGCAAACCCGCTGCTTTGAGCAGTTTATTCCCAAAGATACACTCGTCAAAGGCCAAGTCGACTGTCCAAACAGAGATGGCTTGCAAGTAGATTTCTTGATTACCGACAGCACGCAGCTAATGAACAAGCACTACAGTAAAAACAATTTATATGGAAACCAAAAGTTTTCCTTTACTACACATGTAGATGCGAATGTCAAGTATTGCTTTACTGCAATTTCAACAAACAGTAATCTATTACTAACCAGGTTACAATGAAGTAAAGCGACCAGTATTTTTACATGTAGAAACGTCTCACCAACAGAACGATAATGAATTCAAGGGGAAATTCAGCGAATACGACAGGGAGCTTTCTTGGTTGCAACAAGTAATTACAGATAGTTTGGTGGAAATGAATACCTATGAGCAGGAAGATACGAAATTGAATTTGATTAATGAGCAAACCAAAGAGCGTGTGTTCAATTTCAGTTCAATGACTTTTTTGGTTTTGGTTGTTGTCGGTGGATGGCAAATATGGTACCTGCACTCTTACTTTAAAAAGAAGCATTTGATTTAATAAACCAATTGCTCTATTATTTGCCTTTTTTCAGAGTTACAGCACTGTACTTTTATTTTTGTGGTGATCTACCAGGTGTGCATGCTTACATTGAGTCTGACAGATTACTCTGTTATATCGAGTCTGACAGATAACCCTGTTACAGTGATTCTGATACCCTGCTACAGTGATTCTGATACCCTGCTACAGTGATTCTGATACTCTGTTACAGTGATTCTGATACTCTGTTACAGTGATTCTGATACTTTGTTACAGTGGTGTGAATGCAAATTACTGCGTAGTAAAAAAGCAGTGCAAAAAATGGGTTTTTTACCCTTGTCAAAATATGCCAGCCAATCTTGAAAAAGGAGGATTTTCGTTCGAGAACCACACCAGGTACAGACTAGTTAACAAGAAATATTCAATTAGAGCAACGGGGACACAAACCACCAAAAGCAACCAGCACCGGAACTACAATTGTCGGATTAATTTACAAGGATGGGATCGTATTGGGGGCAGATACTAGAGCAACAGAAGGTCCAATTGTCGCTGATAAAAACTGTGAAAAGATCCATTATCTCGCACCAAACATGTACTGTTGTGGTGCTGGTACTGCTGCAGATACTGAATTCTCTACCAATTTGATTTCATCAAAACTTGAACTCCATCGATTACAAACTGGAAGGCAAGCACGTGTAGTTACTGCAATGACAATGTTGAAACAAATGCTGTTCAAATATCAAGGTCATATTGGTGCTGCACTGGTACTTGGAGGATATGACTTGAATGGACCGCAGTTATACACCATTGCACCTCACGGATCTACAGATAAATTACCATACGTAACTATGGGCTCAGGTTCATTAGCGGCCATGGCTATATTTGAAAATGGATGGAAAAAAGATATGGAGGTAAGAGATATTAATATAGAAAGAACAGGCCATCAAGCTAGTGCAAGACGCTATTGAAGCGGGTATTTTCAATGACTTGGGATCTGGTAGCAACGTTGATGTTACTGTCATTACCAAGGACGGAGTAGAATACTTGCGCAACTATGGCAAGCCAAACGAAAGAGGACAAAAGGAAAACAGCTACAAATATCCTAAAGGAACCACAAGTAACTGTTACTAATGTAGAAATTTTGACTAGTAAGGTCAGAGATTTGGTAGTAGTTGAAGATATGGATCTCTCGTAAATAAATTCAATCTCTTTTTAATCATTCTAACCCCAACAACTCCGAAAATATTTTAAAAATTTTCTGATTTTCAAAATGAAATCTCAGCAAGAGTGGATCTTGGAATCACTTGAAAAGCATGTAGATAAAAAGTAACAGAGAAATAACAATAGCGGGAAACTGTTGTTTGAGAATTTCATTCATCTGCCTTCAAAGGAGAACAAGGAATACTACAAAATGATTACAAATCCGGTTTCATTTACTACAATCAAGGATAAACTAGGTCCTATGCAGAATAAACCAGTGGATCTGAAAAAAGAACTTGCGACAATAGTTGAAAATGCCAGCAATTTCAATTCTCGTCGATCTGCAGTTTTTAAAGAAGCCCAGTTAATATTGGGAGTATATGAAGAGTACTTGGAAAAGTACAAGCAAATGAAAGAGATTTATCAGCAAATTGATAATTTCATGAACAAATGGTACTTTGTTGTAATATAGTGATTCCTATGAAATTTTGGATGACTTGCCAGAAGACAAAGTAGAAACCCCAATATCGCTGTCAATGATTAGAGAAAAGCATGGGAATCAAGAATATACTACATTGGCAGAGTTTGAACAGGACATTCAACTACTAATTTCCAACACTTGCGAAATATATGGTAGCGATACCGAAAACCACAAAGCTGCTAAAGAGCTGCAAACGATGTTGCAAGAGATCAATGATGAAGTTGTACTTGATCAGGGTATTTGATGCTAATATCAGGTGATGATTTGGAAGAAATTACTATTGGAAAAACCAGTTACAAGATTGGGGATTTTGTTTACATAAAGAACCCAGAGGATGACTCTCAGCCAACTATTGGCCAAGTATTTTCATGTTGGCAAGAGTAACTTTTACTAATATAGAAAAGACGAAAAGAGCGAAAAGCAAGGACTAAATGTTTGCTGGTTCTTGAGGCCAAATCAGATTGTTGCCAAACAAAACACGAAATTCATGTTGCAAGAAGTATTTAAAACAAACCACTTGGAAAGATATGAAGATTCAGAGATATTGGGCAAATGTATTGTTTTATTCTATCGCGACTACGTAAAAGGAACCGTCAAAGGATTCGACAAGAAAGATGTAATTGATGGTAATGTAGGTATATGTATGCGAGTCGAGATACAACGAGAATGCCAAAACAGTGTCAAAAATCAAGAATTGGGTCCAATGTTTACCTGAAAAAGTAAAGAATGTCGAATTGGATTTGGAATTATATCCTACGCCTATTGTGCCTACTAGAGCGGCTCTTGGTCAGGAGCATGTCCAGCCTGAACCCAAGAGGAGGAGAGATGAAGACAATGCACCCAAATTCACTAGAGATCAGTTGCAAAAAGTACATTATATTAATATAGTTGCAAAACCAAAGACCACAATACCACGTTCCAATTAAAGGGCCAATGGAAGGCAAATGGTACCCTACACCACCAGTAAATGTAGTAAAAAGAAATGCCACTAGACACTCTTTGGAGTATCTCTTGCATATGGCAAAAAAGAAAAAGACTGTTGTTGCAAAAGTTGTACCAAAAGTAATAGTTCCAGAAGTACAAATGAAAGAAAGTATTCCTAGAGAAGAGCAGCTGGATGCCTTGGAAAATGTACTTGCTGGGTTTGGAGATGCGTTATTCAAAGATGCCGTGAAATTGAAACAGGCTATTCATAAATAAACCTTTTTGAGTAATTCCATTTGAGTAAAACCACCCTCAACTAGAATCATTGATCTACATTGTACCAAAGTGAGAAAATGGTTATCAGCTATATCCATTGTATGTTTGTGGTGTCAATATTGCCTTCTTGAGCAGCATTTCCTTGGTTGATTTGGTTGGGCAAAAAAAGCCCTTTAAAAAGGACTGCCAGACAAATTTCCATAGATATTCTTTCAAAACCCAAGTAAAAAAAATTTCGCTAGAGGTTTACTGGACAAAGGGAAAAACGAACCAAATTGGCTTTATCTTGTAAAACTAGCTCCAGATATATAACTGAGATAGAAAATCAAGTTCAACGATATCAATTTGAAGTATTAGGCTTGGATTAGGTAAACACACCTGGTCATTTCACTACACCAAAGTCTCAACTTGAAAATGGGCAAAAAAATGTCAAAAAAAGAACTGCCACGCAAAAATGGTAAAAACGTATAGTGAGGGAACGAAAAAAGACATTCTGAGGTGCAACTCTACAACCCCTTCAAGGTTGTATGCAAAGATTTCCAGTTTGCATTGATGTGTGGTCTATACTGAGAGTCGAACTATAGCCTGTTGCAAAGCTTGCTATGTGCTCCTCTCCAGAAGAGTCCAACTCTTGTTGAAAAGCTTGAAGTTGGTGCTTTCTGGCTTTGCGGTTAGTTGAAAAGCTAGTGCCGCGAAGCTACCATGCGTAGGATTACGGCTGAACGCCTCTAAGTCGGAATCCATGCTAGAAAGCGACGATACTGCCCTCTTCTGTGTATAGATTACGAATAGGTCTCCGGACCGAGCATCATAGTTGGCGCTGACTGCAGGCGGAAGCGCTGTGCAGGGGCCGATGATAGCAAGCGATATATTGAAGAGGAGAAATCTTGAGCATACGACTTGGATAGAAGGAGGTATTGTAAGCAGTAGAGTAGCCTTGTTGTTACGATCTGCTGAGATTAAGCCTCTTTTCTTTGATTTAATTCCGGGGGGAGTTGAGTTGAGGGTGCTTTTTAGTGTGTTGGGGGGTTGTTGTTGGGAGTTTGGGGGAGGTTTCGCGTGTGTTTGTAGGGGTTGTTTGGGAGTGTTTGTAGGAGTTTGTGGGCCAGTATTTGCCATTTAGCAGTAAAGCAGGGCGAGTTGAGGG
>JADGKB010000085.1:0-62785 GCA_027604185.1 Boothiomyces macroporosus | reverse complement strand
AACATTGGTAGATTACCCATTATTACAGTCCCATTTAAATTCGTTAAAAATTGAAGTGAATGATTTTGGGTTTTACTTTAACATTTTTTTTACTTTACATTTTTAAATTTGTTCAACTTTGAAACCCCAAATATGGTGTCAAAGCCGTTCGATAAGAAATGATTCTGACTGGTCAACTAAACAGACGGCATGCGGATTTATTCTCCAATCCTTTATTCTAGATATTAACAAGAATCAGAATCTGCTGTCCAATTGAGACTCGCCTCAATAGGTATTTACTGTTATTTCTATTATATTGAACTTGAAATTATTTGCACTTGTAATTGAGCCTATAATTCCTGTTATTTTCCACAGTTCTTTAGTCACTTGTCCAACTGACAATTTCATGTGGTTTGATCGAGCGCATCGTTCGCAACTCCTTTATTATAGATTTGAAACTGCAAAATACCAGTAGATGATCACCATTTGTAGAATATTAGAATGATACTCAAGATAGATGTAAATGCAGAGTATCGTGAGCTAGCTAATGGGTGAGGCTACAGCATTATCTTGCCATAGGAAATATATTAGAAACACATTCAGGTGAATCTTTTTCAGATCTGATGAAGCTAAATTGGTAGCCATTTTCTTTCAGTCACTTGCTCATATGACTAAAAATTAATGTCCCTTGAAATCAGGTAGTAATTAAAGAATGCCAAGAGATACAACAGAATCAGATGAACAGAGGCACTATTGTTAATAAATTATCGCTTTTATTTAAAATGAGTTCAGAGTCAACCATTATTGGAAACCCGATTCCAGATCGTCAGATTATCTTTATCCCAATAGACTGTGAGCCTGTTTTTATGTCTGAAAGTTAACGAATTCTCTTTATTCGAGCAGCTTGATTGCTTCTCTTACAAGTTCAAAACTTTTTGGCTTGGAAACTCCAACATACTCAATTACTCCATCAATAACTATGAAACAAGAAGGGTAACCCATAAACTCACTTTGTTGCTGGAATTTTTCAAACTTTCCATCTAAATCAACAGCTTTCATCACCCTGCCATGATCAATCCCCTGCAAAGACTCTAAAATATCACTGAAATCGTCCTTCTTGGGAATATCTCTGGATATGGTGAGCACAACAGCCTTGGATCCCCATTCATCTTGTAATTGGCAAAGTTTGGGCCACATTTCGATGCAAGGTGAACAACTTTTGAACCATCCTAAGTAAATAATAACCTACTTTCAATATACAGAATGCGTGGTAAAGTAGCGGTTCTGTCGAGTTTGATATCGCTCATGTATACCAAATCTGTTACCAAAGAATAATCGAATTTGGTTTTTAGAACTGGTGATTGCCACCCACGACGTGCAAATTTGATCTTGGCATAAATTTGGTCATTCATTTTGATACTATCGATGCCATCCTGAACATTCCCATTGTATATTATCTTGTCTTCTGCGTTAACAACTAACAATGGAACATCAAAACCAGGTAGTTCTGGGGTAGAAACAAAGCCTTCTGGTTTGGCACCAACAACAATAATGCCAGTATTGTCCGATAATGAAAGGTTTACGAGAGTTGCTGGTTCTGTGGTGATTACCAGAAGAGATGCTTTTAATTTTGAAGCATCACCTGAAATTGGAAGACTATCAAAAATGGAACGATCGAATGATTCAACTGTCATACTGAAAAGAATTCAACTGAAAAAATTATTGATTGTACCACCAAATGCCATGTGGTAGGTTGGCTTTTGTGACTAGTACAAAGATTGCATTCTCATCCATCTTCTCATGCACCAAGAGTCAGAAATAACTGTTATTTTCCATTGAGCAGCTTGCGATATTGTTTGATCTCTTTTGGAGTTATTGAGACAGTCTATTCAATAGGAAATTAATAACAGGAAATGTGGCGCTGACCGCTATATGGCAGGAATACTATTGTCGCCAGATTACTGATTTTTTCGTCCATTCTTGGCATACGCCTAACGTAACAAGTCAATAAGACGCCTTGTCCTACAGCGTGATCTTTTTCTAATATTGAAAGCCTTTTAGACAGCCAACTTTAATATATCCTCGTAATATTGTGTAACCTACTCTAAGCCATTGTACTATTAGTACAAACGGTCTTCCAGCTATAAATAGATTGAAATATTACGTATTTCCAAAATGCAATTCCCAATCATCGCTGCCTTGCTTCAAATCTCCGCTACTCTTGCTTGCTCCGCTTACTGCATCGGTTCAGATGGAAAATGGATATGCTGCGACAGAAGAGAATTAATCGGAAAGATTCCTGACGGGCTTCCAGCAACAGCAGATCTGGTTAAACGCGAATGCAGTGCTTATTGCCAAAGCTCTGAATTTAAATGGGTATGTTGCGATAGAAGTGAAGAATAAATTTTCCATTGAAAAATCTTATTTCCTGGAACAAGTTTTTTGTATTTACCGCCTACGTTTGGGTTGAACTAATGTATGACACAGGAATTATTCCTTGAAATCTGGGCACCTTTAATCCAAGAGGAATTCCAACATCTAGGGACGTAGACTAAAACACAAGAGCTACCAGTAATGCAAAATAATTTAATCGACATAATAAAATGTACTTTTTATTCAGCAATATGCTTACAAATCCTTCTTCAAAGTACCATAGAAAGCAGCCTTTTCAGCAGAAGATTGGAAGCGACCATGTCCGAATTTGGATGAAGTATCAATGAATTTAAGAGAAACTTGTTCAAGAGCAGATCTCTTGGTGTGGACCAACAAGGACTTTCTCAAAGTCAAAGCACGCTTGCGGACACCAGGGCATGAGCCTTTAATCATAACCCAGTCGTGGTTAATTTCACCATAGTGTGGGAAACCACCCATTGGGGTAATCTTCTTTTCAGTCAAGTCGAATTCGGTAGAACCAGAAGCCTTGTCGTCACCCTTTCCGATTCTGTAGATCTTCTTGTTCATTTCGGTACGGTGGTGGTAACCGTCTTGACCAGCACGTGGAATAGAGTACTTTACTCTGGATGGATGCCATGAACCGATACAAGCAACCTTACGCAAACCTCTGTGAGTCTTTCTTGGAAGCTTCTTGGTACCCCAACGAGCAGTAACACCAGTGTAACCGTGACCCTTGGTAACACCAATAACGTCAATCATTTCGTCTTGTTCGAAGAGGGAAGTGACAGAGACTTCCTTTTCAAAGTGTTCCTTTGCCCATTGAACTTTGTCTGCAACTGATCCACCGTTAAGTTGGATTTCCATGACGTGAGCCTTCTTTTGTCCAGCAATGTTCAATTTACGAACTTGAGTGTGAGCGATAACACGGACAACTTGGCAGTATTTGACAATTCTTTCCAATTGTTGTTCAATGGCTTTTCCGCCGTCTTGATATTTCTTGACGTACTTGGTGAAAGCCTTCTTCTTGCTTCTGTAAAAGTTCTTGTAGAATCTTCTGATAATGTCTTCAGACAAGTGTTCAGCCCAGACGGTAGCAAGGGAGCGCAAACCTCTTGGGGTTTCAACGTAACCAACAACACCGACAACGACGATTGGAGGGGTTTCAATGATGGTAACAGCTTCAACAATTTCCTTCTTGTGCATCTTGGCACCTGGTCTTTCCAAATCACGAACAATGTGGGTCATACCGGCCTTGTAACCCATGAATGCAGTCAAGTGGACTGGTTTCTTGGCATCATCCCTTGGGAATGACTTTACTTTTCCTCTATATCTGCGGGCACGCTTGCGAGGCAAGAAACCCAAGGAACCATGACGTGGTTGTTCGAACTTGCAGTGAGACATTGTTCTTTTAGTGTAAAGATTTTCAATATTCAATTCCTCAACAAAAAAAATGCTGCGCCACTCCGGAGAATTTTCTCCTTCAGCCCTAGCCCTAGATTTGACAAAAGCGTAAATGAGTCATGGTTGAATAGTATGTTCATTTTCAGCTTTCAGTTTTTGTGATGATTCCTTGTGTGATAATTTCGCGATGTACTAATACCACTATCTGTAAATTAAAATGACAGTATTAGTTGAACTTTTCGGATACAGTAACTATAGTATATCTTGCTATCCTAGATATACTACAGCTACTTGATCCAACTCGGGCGATGATGATCAATGAGATGGAGGCCACATTTAAGATGGAGGACGATGATTCGTTACACTTGATCTGAGCCAATTAAGTGGTTATCCAGAGTAGGAGTCTAGTTTTGTAAATTGATTTGAATCCTAGTTTTATAAACTCACTTGAATCCAAGTTTTGTAAATTCACTCATATCCAAGTTTTATAACCTTGTTTGTGTAGGCAGTCTGTAAACATCCTTAATAGATACATATTTATCCGCATAGAGTCGAACCATTTCTTTTATTGATCCCCGTCAGACAACTCTATCCTTGCTTAAAAGTTTTCAAATTCGCGAAATGGCATCAAACCAAGGAATCCAAACACTCTTGGAAGCAGAAAAAGAAGCCTCCAAAATAGTAGCAAAAGCAAAATCATGTAATTCCTATTGACAATAGGTAACCAATATTAATGTAGATCGTGTTCAAAGATTAAAAGATGCCAGACAAGAAGCGCAAAAGGAAATTGAAGATTTAAAGAAAGTAAAGAACCAAGAGTTTATTGAATATGAAAAGAAAGTAAGATTTTGTTAACGAGTTTGCTGGGGATGTTGGCGAGAATGTAAAAACCGCCGAAATCGAAACACAAAAACAGATTGCACAGATTACAAAGGATTTTGAAGCTAATAAGGAAAAAGTAGTTGATTTGTTGTTAAAGACTATTGGCGACTGCAAGCCTCAAGTAAATGGATTTAATTCAGGTTCATGCAAATATCAAAAAAGCAGCTTAATAAACACTATCTCTAGTATTCCTGTTTTAAAACACTATCTCTAGTATTCCTGTTTAAAACACTATTTCTGGCATTCCTGTTTAAAACACTATTTCTGGCATTCCTGTTTTAATCTTGTAGTTCATTGAATCAAATTTGTCTCAATGCGGTAATATGAGGAGGCGAACTAGTTCGAAATTATGTGATTTTCTTCTTGTTGCGGTTCATTTTTAATACTAGATTCGTTAGACACCATCCTTCAGATAGCTTATATTTTTTTTTGAAAACAAGAAAAAATGAATATCAAACATATCCCAGTCCTACTTTCAGAATCGCTCTCATTCCTAAACAAAACTAAAAACCAAGTGTTTGTTGATTGCACATTCGGCCAAGGCGGCTACACTTCTGCATTGCTGGATAATTTTGATTGTAAAGTCATTGCGATAGATAAAGACCCTTTGGCAATCAAACGAATGATGGAACTGAAACTAAAGTACAATGAACGATTGATTCCAGTTCATGGCCATTTTGGAGATTTACTCAAACATGTTCAACATAAAGTTGATGGAATATTGTATGATATTGGAGTATCTTCTAACCAATTGGATGATCCTATCCGTGGGTTTTCGCATTGGAGAACAGGGCCGTTGGATATGCGAATGCATAATTACTCACCCAACGATATTTCCATAACCAATTCGTTTGATCCAGCTATAGACAGCAGTATTACTGCAGAAGCAATCATAAACAATTACTCGCATGATAAACTATCAGAAATATTTACACGGTATGGAGAAGAGCGATTGGGAAAGAAAATTGCTTCGAGGATTATCAAGCATAGGGAAACCAAAATGATTGAATCAACGACTGAACTTGCTGATTTAGTAATGGACGTTAAAGGGAGATATTGGAAAGGAAGTCACCCAGCAACAAAGACTTTTCAAGCACTTCGAATATACATCAATGATGAACTAAACCAGCTGCAAAACTCTTTGTTGGCTACTGAAAAGCTGCTTAAACCTGGTGGTGTGGTTACCATAGTGTCCTTCCACCAGTTGGAAGACAGGCTTGTTAAAAGGTTCTTTTTAAACTGCATAAATAGCAAACCAATGACGATGGATGATTACAGCAAATCAAAAGGTTACTATAGAATAAGGAGACAGGTAAACAGACTAAAAGAAGAAGAGGAGTATTACAGAGAGCCAATGGCAAATAATAAGGGAAGCTTTGAAAAACTAACTAAACGCGTTGGTAAGTATTATTAACCTAGTTGTTCCTAGTCAAGAAGAAATCGAAAACAACAAACGGAGTAGAAGTGCCAAGTTGAGAGCATACAGGAGAACCGAGGCACCGACAATAAATTAGAATTCCTTAAGGAATAAAATACCAAAAATTATTTCATGCGGATATTTTAATGAACACGTTTGGATCAGTTGAATCTAAAAGAAAGTACTGTTACGCGAAACTGAAAACCATGTGATACAATTTCTAGTGATGTAAGCGGCTATGCTACTCATACGATTGATCTGTTGCAAATATAAAAATAGATTTTGCACAAGACACACGTTGGGCTGTTTCCATCAGTTCTAAACTATCCATTTAAAATGAGAATATTGCATCTCTGGGCGGGTAATGTTTATCATCTGCTCGCGTGACAAAACATCCATAATCTTGACGCAATTAGAACGCGCTTACCAAATGCTTCTAATATTGATTCTGCCTGTACAGGCATTGAACAGTTCGAGCTATGGCATAGGCGGTGGGTTTGCATTATACAGCAAACCAGAAATATACATTTATCCTACTGAAAAAGCGCAGAATAACATGCTGCAGCAAGATACTGATATAGATAATTATGCCTGGTACCATGGTGGGATGAAAGATACTACTTGGAGCGATAAAATTACTAATGGCAATGGCCAAGGGTCTCTAACTGTTGAAATATGGGCAAAATCTGTATCTCCTGACAAGATGGGCAGTGCTAGTAAAAGCTGTTGCTGGGGATTTCTAGGCTCTACTACCTTTGTAGATGGATTCAGTACAAACTATTTTGCATTTGGTTTGTACAACAACTATGGTCTTGACTTGACTACCACTGGGTTTAATGGAACCGCGCCGTCAGTATGTACGCTAACAAACGGCGATTTGACTGCTCCGAATTTATACAATACTTTTTACGATGGTAACTGGCATCACTATGCCGCATCCTACAACTCTTCTACTGGCCTGAAAACAATTTACGTTGATGGTAATGTATACAAAGTTACAAACTGTACCCCTAGTGCTGGGCCCCTGCTTATTCAAGGAGGAAATCTTATTCTTGGAAAAGCGATTTATCCTGGAGTTTTTGAAGGCTGGTACGATGAAGTCAGAATATGGAGTGTGGAACGAACTCAGCAACAAATTCAACAACACATGTATGCTCCCTTGGTTCCGCAAAATGAGCCAAATCTTGTAAGTTACTTGAATTTTGATAATCCTGATTCTCTAAAGCAGGTGTTTCCAGACTCCAAAGGTGTGTTTGATATTTCTATTGGCATTCCTTTTACAGCCAGCGATACAGACTCTAAATACCGAGAGAGGCTCGCACCTATAGTTGATATTTCTGACGCACCCATTCAATCTGTTTTTGTTGGTGTAAAAGTCAATCGTGGTATCCCAGCAAGCATGTACCTTGGTGGGCAAACATGTGCCAAAGAAAACATTGACAATACTCAAACTGGCACAATTCTAACTCTAGACCAAACCATACCTGGTGTTACTTTATGGAATGGAAATACTCAAGTTGTAGTGGGCTCTGTAGTGCCATTATGTTTACCGCTGAGCGTTGAAACAACTGCGACTGGTATTTCAAAGAAAGACTATTTTCAAGGCACCTTTAGCGTTCAAGGCGTTGCAGGTGTCAGCTCTGGCTCTTTCCAAATAGAGGCAGCGTTCGTGGCGAAAGCCTCTCCTGGACCAGCTGGAAACATGCTGTTTTGCGATGGCAATTACGATTACTTGTTTGCTCCGAAATGGAATGCTGCCAAAGTAGGAATAACTGGTCCTTATACAGTTTCTGCGTGGATTTATCACCTGTCAAACAGCGTCGAAGGTGTAATCTATTCTTTGGGCAATCAAGAAGTTTCATTTCAAAATTCTTGGTGTCGGGGATTGAACAGCAACTTGAACTTTGCCAATAGCTTTTTCTGCAACGGAAGATACTCTATCTGGGTTCCAAATGGACAAGCATCTACTGTAATTCCTTTCTAACCTAGTTAATTGGCTACTCCAACTGGGATCAATTATCAAATAACGGAAGCTTTACCATTGATGCATTTGCAAAATACGGAGTCTGGTACCATGTTGCGATGGTGGATGACTTGTCTACATTGAAGCTTTACATTGACGGTGATTTGGTAGTGTCGGTTCCAGCTTTCGGAGGATATCAAACAAACTTTAACAATATCAATGGATTGTGGTTGTGTCACTGGCCATTCTGGGGTGAAGGAATGCATGCATTCAAGGGCTTTATGGATGAGTTTAGGATTTACAACACGTCGATCAGTCAAACTCAAATCCGAAACAGCATGAGCAGAGCTATCAAAGATGCTAGCCAAGAAGCAAATTTGGTTACTTACTACAACTTTGATACGATATATACAGTTAAAGGAGAAGGAAATGATACCATTGTAGTAACTCCAGACTCTGGTCCTTTCCACAATGATATTCAATTCAGCGCATGTGTCCCTAACGCACCACCTTTCTGTGAAACCACGGCTGGTAATGACTGCATAGCGTACAAGTACCCAGATGTTCCTTGTTACGTCGTACCAGGGCAGCAATCTGTATTAAAGGCCTCTAACCCGCAAATATTAGTTTCTTCAGCTCCAGTTGGGGGATATCATACTAATCAAACCGCCATCACTTACTCTTCTCAGGCAAATATTACAATTACATTGTATGGCGCGAGTAACATGTTTGATCCAACCCTTTACGCCATCCTAGATTTGACTTCTTTCAACTCTTTGTCCGGCAACCTTTATGATACTAGTGGAAACCAATTGGTAAATGGGTCACGAGTGTATTTTGCAAGAGGGTATAAGTCGACAACGGTAGTTTTCCAACCTCTAGTTCCACAGGCTGGCTATGGAGCCAACAAGTTCTCGTACTCTGTTTCCAACGGTTTGTACACATCCCAAAATACAGCAATATCTATTGATATCTACTGTCCACCTGCGCAATACTTGAATCCAACGTCAAATACTTGCGCTGCTTGCCCCTCTGGAACAATTTCTCTAGTTCCCAGCATGAACTCTACCTGTACATCCCTATCCAATCCTTATGGGGTAGGAATCTCTGCAACTGTTGCAATTGGGATTGTATTCCAATTTACGGTTCTAGCTGTATTGATATTGTACAGAAACGGAAAGATCATTCGATCGTCTGATGTGTTCCTTACCAGTTTGATTGTTCTAGGATACATTATTTTACACATTTATACGGCGTTCCTTCCATTGGTTGCAAACAATACAATCTGTATGATCAAACCCATCCTTTTAGTGGAGGCTTTAACATTGATTGTCGCTGCAGGATTAATCAAGCACTACAGGCTGTATGAAATCTTTTTCGTAAACAGTTTCCAAATTGGTAAAGTCACTCCGCAGTATATTCTGTACATGATTATTGGCGTCGCTCTAGTATTGCCAGCGGTTGTTTTTATTGTTTGGTCTCAGGTAGCAGCACCCACTGCGGTTCTTGTACAAATGAATTCTGGATCGCACTATATTGGCTGTTTTAGTGCTGGAGGCACAGGTAGCTACGACTCTATTTTCGAGTCAGTGTTGTCTGTATATCTTATCCTGATAGCCTTTGTCTCACTTTATCTTTGCTACTCTCTTAAAGACACTGCTCCTGCATTTATTGACTTTGACGGCACTTTGAAATCCATTTATCAAGCTCTAGCATTGTTTGTTCTTATCATCTTACTCCAAGGATTTATTGATGACAAGTTTGCAGTTGATTTTGTACAAGGTCTGTTGTTGAACATCTTTACAATCTATATTTCAGTCATTACTACCGGAAAGATACTCTACCGTCAATTCATTGAGAATCAAGAAAGCGGATCTAAAGGAGGAAGCTCAAAAACAGGTGGTTCTAAAAGTTCAAGGACATCCAAAGTTGCAGCATCAGCAATGGAAAGTCAAAATGGACCCGCTGTAGTACCACAAAGAGCTCCAACCGTATTTATCGCTGAAGATGAAACCGCAACTGCCTTGGACCAAGTGGTAATCACTGTGGATGGTATCCAATTGATCAATGTATACGTTAAAATATCAGGCAAAGGCCTCTCAGTCTGGGAAATAGCTTCAATATACATATTCCCAGGATCAAAGTTGGCGTTTATTCGTAAATTCAGAAAAGACCAGGCAATCATGACCTCATTCAATATAAAGAGCGCAGAAAAGATTGATGAACCTGAAACTGAACGTGATCAGGGCAAGTTTATGATTTACAGTCTTATTCAAGAGGAAAAGAAAGGCGAGACAGTTGGCCATCAAACTCAAAAGGAGGTCGGAATTACTATTCGGTTCAAAGACGAAGCTTCCAGAGACAAGTGCCTAGCAGCCTTTGCCAACTTTAAGTTTCCTTCAAATAAAAATTTATAAAGGGTGGCACGTTTGGTTTAAATCTAATGTGTACTTTAGAGAGAGCATAGTAAATTCTGACAACAACGATTTGAAATCGCTTTATTTAACGCAGATTGCAAAAATCAATGAAGTAAACATAATTGAGAGTGATATCCGTAGCCGCAGCTGAACAACAATACAGATAAATATCATTGACAAGATACTACAATGTATCAGTAATCCGTAAGGGCTTGTCCAAACAGGTCCGAACGGCCGCAACCCAAATAGTATTGAAATGGATCTGAGTGTATTCAAAAAGTAAAATGTCAAGTGATTGTATATCAGTGCAAGCGGGTATGGAAGATAGTAAATTGTCAATGACTTCATTGCGGTTCTGCTTAGAGTAGGAGAGGGTAGAAGCAGTATATACCTTGGCGGCTTGTACATTTTTTATTGGCACGTTCTTGGCACAATCTTTTTTTATAGTTCCACGTTCATTGTCCTGTCAACATATGAGTCAGCGAAAAGCTCAAATCATATCACGACAAGGTGATGCATATAAACACATCTCGTGATTCGCAAAGAGTCAGCGGTGACCGTGAATAGCAATATCTGGAAAATCCCGCTTTCCTCAATACCAAATCTGGATGTTGTAGGATAATCCCTATGGTAATTTAATCCAATTTATTGAACACAAAGAGACACACTATAACCAGCGGAATAAATACAGACATTCCCAGGTATTCCACATTGTTTTTCTTTGTTACAAATACAATCCTCTGATCTTCAAACACATCGAGGAATTCCTGAATCAAATGAAGCGGAATCCGTTTTTCTTTGAGCACCAGCTCCAGAGTATTTTGGAAATGGTCAAATTCGGTATCAGTCATCTTGCTGAACGGTTTTTGAATTTCTTTGGTTCTGATTAAAGAGTCGAAATATTGGAAAAGAAGCTTGTGCTGGATATGCGTTGCTTGCGATAACGATTCTGTTATTATTAAGAGGGCTGGCTCTCCTCCCAGCTTGTCATACAACATCTTTCTCAAAGAATTTTCCACTCATCAGTCAAGGTCAATTGCATGACTACAAAAATCAACATAGAGATGAATCCGTTTCCTGAATGGGATTGAGGATGCGGATGTATTCGGGTAGTTTGGCATTAGATAGTGATTGGATCTATGGTGATCGAAACACCAGTACTTGAAATCGTGTAGGAGCCATAGAGATGTTTGTGATCCAAAAGTACCATTAAATTGCCCCATTAGATTAGCAACTTTATAGATTTCCAAGCTTGTCATTAAGTAGTTAGCGCTCCATTGCATAGTGCCACCATTCTCAGTTTGCATCAGCACAAATAGAATTACTAACTCAAAAAGACCCTCCTACACTCACCAGCACTACTTATAAACAACCTATTCTGTCTAGGTCAGTGATTCAGTCGAGTCATAAGTGGTTTAAAAATACAGAAAAAGTTTCCAGTCCATGATAGTATCTAAAGTAGACAATACAGACATTGAAATACTTGGACTGCCGTGGATCAAAGAGCATTTGGAAGAATGTAATGTGATGGCTTCCCATGTCTCCAACAACCAAATAAGCTGGTTTCTGATTAAAGGAGACAAAGTAGAAGGAGTAGTGATGCATGACCCAATCAGACAAACCGTAATACTGCCATATATTGACCCAATTGTTCTTCCAGAGTTGGTGAGCAAGATTGAAAACATCAAAGGAATCAATGGTGAAATCAATACAGCGGAAGGCTTTGCACAAGAGTATTGTCGACGGTATAGAATGAATTACAGTATCAAATCGCAACTACGTGTTTATGTCTTGGATAAACCAGAGTTCAATTTCTGTACCTATGCTGGGCACTTGGTAGAAGCAATTACAGATGAAATTGTAGATCAAGTCCTTGAATTGCGCCTTGCATTCAACAAAGAATTGGAATTACACTTTCCAATACAAAGCAAGGATACAATGCGGGAGCTGCTGAACAACGAGTTCTTTGCATGGATGGATACTGTTGATGGCAAGGAAAGGGTAGTGAGCATTGCTGGTTTGAGGAAAAATCCGACCGGCAACATGTACCGTGTTGGCTTTGTTTATACATTGAAATCAGTCCGAAAGAAAGGATACGCATCGTCAATCGTTTCCGTAACGACTCAAATGCTTTGATTTGGGCTGCACCAGTGTCTTGCTCTACGCTGACATGGCAAATCCTTCTTCCAACTCTGTTTATCAAAAGATTGGTTACAAGGAAAAAAGGCGGGCAATCGACATTGACCTCAATAAAGCTGATTGAAACTTTTTTGAAAAAAATTATGAACAGAGTAAGACTTGGGCATATCCGACGAATTGTTCCGTTGGCTCGGTTACAGAGACCAATCTATTCAAGCGCGCATTTGCGTAATGATTACCAGACTGGTTTGCACCACTTTAGAAACAAGGATTTTGAAAAAGCATTTGGGCTAATGGAAAAGGCAGCCCAATCTGGAAACAAGGATGCAGAATTCCATTTGGGGTACATGTATGATACCGCTAACGGTGTTGAACCAGATTATCAAAAAGCCTTTGAATGGTACTTGAAAGCTGCTGAAAAGAACCATTATGATGCAATGGGATTAATTGGATGGCTGTATTTCAATGGCAATGGCGTTGAGCAAGATCACCAGAAAGCTAAAGAGTGGTTTGTTAAAGGAGCGGAAGGGAATTCTGCCCATGCACAAGCTGGGCTGGGGTATTTTATACAAAACGGATATGACGGCGAACCAGACTACAAAAAGGCCTTTGAGCTGTATAGTAAAGCTGCAGAACAAGGGAATGATGTAGCCCAAGGATTACTTGCTGATTTATATTTTACGGGCAGGGGAGTTGAACAAAATAGTGAATTGGCATTTCAATGGGGTTTAAAATCTGCAGAAAAAGGTTATCGAGTCGGGCAATTGATGGTCGCCAGTTTATATCGCAGAGGCATGGGCACAGAGCAAAATTTGAAAGAAGCAGTCAAATGGTATACAAAAGCTGCAGAACAAGGTGAACCGGTCGCGCAGTATAGTTTAGCCCTTAGTTATTTATATAGCGAAGGAGTGGATCAAGATGCGAATGAAGCGTTAAAGTGGTTTGAAAAATCAGCCCACCAAGGCTACAAAGAATCCCAGTACTGGATAGGGTGGCAATATGCGAATGGTATTGGTGCTGATCAAGATTACAAGAAAGCTTTCGAGTGGTATTCACTTGCTGCCAGTCAGGGCCAGCAAAATGCGCAAAATAACTTGGGATGGCTTTATCTGGAAGGGAATGGCGTTGAAAAAGATTTAAAGAATGCCATATATTGGTTTGAACAAGCTGCTGAGCAAGGATTGGATATTGCTCAGATTAACCTTGGGAATATTTACAGCGGTGGCGAATATCAAAATCTAGCAAAAGCTTTTGAATGGTACAAGAAGGCTGCAGAGCAAGGAAATGTAGACTCTCAATTCTGGACTGGATTATCATACGAAGAAGGAACAGGGGTTAATCAAGATTTTACTAGAGCTTTTGAATGGTACACAAAAGCTGCAGAAAGTGGACATCCTGTCGCAGAATTCAAACTTGGAAATCTATATTCCTTAGGAAAAGGTGTTGAACAAAGCAAAGACAATGCTCTTGAATGGCTGTTGAAATCTGCCAATCATGGGTATGACAAGGCTCAATACTTTATTGGGATGTATTATCAGTATAATGATTCTGACCAAAACAATTCCAAACAGGCTCATGACTGGTTCCTAAAATCTGCCGAGCAAGGGAACAGCGATGCTCAGTATTCACTAGGTAGAATATATGATCATGGGTTTGGAGTAGAAAAGAACACTGACAAAGCAATCGAATTGTATGTAAAGTCTGCAGAACAGGGTAATGCTGATGCACAAAACAATTTAGGGATGATTTACAGCAGAGAGCCACAAGTTGACTACAAGAAATCATTAGAATGGCTAAACAAAGCAAGTGAACTAAACCACCCTGTTGCCCAATTCAATCTCGCAATCATGTCATTTGAAGGTAAAGGGGTACCAATAGATTACCCAAAAGCATTGGAGCTGTTCAACAAAACTGCAGATCAAATAATTGACGCGCAAGTGTATTTAGGAATCATGCATAATGAAGGCAGAGGAGTACCACAAAATTCTACCGAAGCTTTCAAATGGTTCAAAAAGGCTGCTGATAATGGTCATCCCAATGGCCAGTATATTCTTGGAATGCTTTATCTTAATGGTATTGGAACTGCCAAAGACGAACCAAAAGCGTTTGAAGTCATGAAAAGGTCAGCTGAACAAGGAAACCCGAAAGCCGCAATGATTCTATCAAACATGTACCGTACTGGTACTGGCGTTGCAGTAGATTTGAAGCTTGCGGATGAATGGTCATCCAAAGCAAAGACTAAAAGTGCTTAATTATCTACAATCTGTGAATATAATTGAGAATAAATGATTTTCGGCAATGTTTTTAAGTGATTTGATTGGAATTGGTGGATTAATACTAGCTTGTTTTTCACGTATTATTGAAAGGAAGCCAAATACTTGAGGTAAAAACTAATATTTATTCATACAAGAAACTATCGCCCAAGTGGTTTTGTAAAGCTAACCCATTTTTGAAGAAATTCCATTGGAAATTATCATTGTCCACTGCTGACAATATCGTCAGAGTGGATGGCGATCCTGGCGAATAAATCCGATAATTGTTTGGTATTTTGAGTGTGCTCTTCATTCAACTTCAATACCATTTTTATACCGTAGTTGTCAGAGTGATCATTGTCATTGATTTGCATAACCACAGTTGATAGTTGAGTGATATTATCCGCAGCCTTTTCAATGGAGTTGAGAGTTCAGTCTGCATTTATCATTTCCGAACATTTGTTTAGTATTTGTACTCTGCGTTTTACTGTAATTTCGTAAACCAACACCCCTACAGTAAATATCAACCGCTACAGTAAATCCACATCAGCTACATCTCTTTAATTTTTGCAAAATCATCTGCTCGGTATTTTTCTTTGGTACATGAAAGGAAACCTTCCATTTAGATATACCCATTACAAGGGCCAAACATGAATCGCACGATTACCAGAAATGATTTCGATATCGGTCTGTACAATTACAGCCTGAAACACTACACCAATGCCTTTATACACTTTGGCAAAGCAAGCACAAGCGGGAATGCAGATGCCACATACAAACTAGGCTTCATGTACCATCATGGACTAGGGATTCCATCAGATTATGATAAAGCGATATCGTATTACTTGAAATCCAGCACTCCTGATTCAAAAGCAATGATCGGTTGGATGTATCTTGATGGGCAAGGTGTGGAGCAAAATGATGAAAAAGCAATGGAATGGTTCATGAAAAGCAAGACATCATTGTATTCGATTGCTGGGATTGGTTTCTTGCACTCAAAGCAACAAAAGTATAGCGAGGCGATGGCATGTTATCTCAAAGCACCAAGCTGTTCTATAGCTCAAATGTTTATTGGTGATTTGTTTTACTACGGAAATGGTGTAAAGCAAGATTATATGGAGGCTTTGGATTGGTACTTGAAAGCGAGTGACGACGAGCCAAAGGCAATGTACCGGATTGGTGAACTGTACTTGAATGGGAAAGGAGTCAACAAAGACTACACTATCGCCTATGAGTTGATGAAAAAGGCTGCCACTTTTGGAGTACTTGAAGCGCAATATAATCTTGGATTGCTCTATCATTGTGGTAATGGTACTTTTAAAGATCAAACTAAAGCATTTCAGTGGTTTATGATATCGTCAAAACATCCAATTTCTCAATTATATATAGCCATGTATTACGAACACGGGATATTCAAAGGAAATGCTTTCGAATGGTACATGAAATCAGCAAACCAAGGAAATGCCAATGCCCAATATTGGATTGGAAAATACTACAATACAGGAAAAGGTGGTATGTATGACTATGATGCGGCATATGACTGGTTCCTCAAAGCTGCTGTTCAAAATGATAGTCATGCACAATTGGATTTAGCATTGTTATACCATAATGGTAGTGGTGTGGTGCAGGATTACCAGTTTGCTCTAGAATGGCTTAATAAAGCAGCTGCAAATGGTAATCCTGAAGCATATTCTTGGATAGGATACTACTATGAAAATGGATATTTAGTGCAGAACTATGAACAAGCTATTGATTGGTATGTAAAGGGAGCAGAGCTGGGCAATTCTAATTGTCAAACTAGACTTGCCATCTTGTATAATGATGGCAAAGGAACCACCAAAAATTACAGAAAAGCGTTCAATTTGTTTGTTGATGCTTCAAATCGGGAAAATCCTATTGCGCTAGGATACTTGGGGTTGTATTATTTAGAAGGGAGACATGTACCTGTAGATGAGAAGAGAGGGTTGGAGTATATAGAGCGAGCCAAACTACTGGGATTTGAACTACCTGTGAAAACTATCAAGAACTCCAAGTGGAAGGATGTAAAAAAACTGTTACCGCTATTTAAAAGAAAATAAACATTTTGCAATAATGATTTAGGACAAAGAACGCGTGGGGTGATTGATTTGTTCAGAAAATAGTTGAATGACTTGCAGTTAGCCAGCTTCTATTTGCAACATCGTAGTTTTGTGTTGGATTGCCTGGTAATTAAGCCCAGCTTTGAATAATAGAGATACCATTGGTATTCAAACGCGACTGATTATTCACTATTGATTATTCGCAACGGGATTTCTTTGCTCAGATTACCAGCCATAGATGCTTCACCTTTGGGCTGATATTCTTCTATGGTGATTTCATTTCTCGGGTGGCTTTGCAAATGAAGCATGAATCTTTGACCAAAATATTGCAATGACCTTGGAGAATCAATTCGCAGCTCTAACGATTGTAAACGTAATTAATACAGGATCCTTTAGTTGATAATCCAAACTATTTGTTGGGATTGGAGGAGCTGAAAAATGGCGAATACTCGAGTGCGCTTAAGCATATCGGATTAGCAGCTGGAGATGGAGTGACAGAAGCAGAGTATTTGCAAGGAGAATTGTATGAAAACGGGTATGGGACAAACAAAGATTTGGAAAATGCGATGAATTGGTACCTTAAAGCTGCAGAAAAGGGCCACAGAAAAGCAATAGGCAATCTAGGACTGCTATTTCACGACAAAAAGGATTATCCGAATGCCAAGCTTTGGTTCGACAAGGGAGTGGAGACAAAAGTTCCTGAAGCGCTGTATGGAATGGGTCTTTTGTATGAAGAAGGCAGTTTTGTTGATGAATCAGAAACGAAGGCTTACGAGTATTATCTAAAAGCAGCAGAGCTTGGATATATGAAAGCCCAAGATAAGGTTGGATTTTGCTATGAAAACGGACTAGTAGTTGAGCAAGATTACCTAAAGGCTTTTGAATGGTACCAGAAAGCCGCAGAACAAGGTTATGTTGACTCTGAGCTTTGTATTGCATCTTTCTATGAGCTAGGTAAAGGAGTTGAAGCAAATGTATCAAAAGCTTTAGAGCGTTACGAAAGAATTGCAGAAAAGGATAACGCAACTGCAATTAACAATGTAGGTCTTTTCTACATGAAAGGGACTGGTGTAGAACAATGTTATGATACAGCTATTTCATATTTTACGAGGGCGGCTGATCTTGGATACGAGGTGGCAATGTATAACTTGGGTTATTTATATAAAGATGGAGAAGGGGTTGAGCAAGACTTCTACAAGGCACTATATTGGTTTGAAAAGGCTGCAGAACGAGATTCCATTGATTCTATGGTATTGGTAGGTTGGATCTACAGTCAAGATTGGGATGAAAGAGATTATGCAAAATCTTTTGAAGTTTACCAGAAAGCAGCAGACTTGGGACATGAAGTTGCGCTAAATAATTTGGGTATAATGTACAACGAAGGACATTTTGTGGAACATGATGATGAAAAGGCCTTTGAATTGTTTTTAAAATCTGCACAAAAAGGGTATGATATGGCTCAATTAAACATCGCTACCTTTTACAAGGAAGGAACAGGGGTGAGTAAAGATCTTGAAGAGGCTCTCAAGTGGTATAAAGAATCCGCAAACCAAGGAAATATTATTTCGACATTTTGGATCGGGTATTTGTGCGCAGAAGTTGACTGGGATCTTCGAGACTGTAAAGTTGCATATGAATATTATTTGAATGCAGCTGAACGTGGCCATATTGTCGCGCAAAATAATTTAGGAATGATGTACTATACTGGAAATGGCGTGGAACAAGATTATGCCAAAGCACTTCCATGGTTGGAAAAGTCTGCAAAAGAAGATTATGAAATCGCACTTTGCAATATTGGTCTAATGTATCAGAATGGGCTTGGTGTAAAAGTTGATTATGCCAAATCCTACGACTATTTTAGCCGTGCTGCCTCGAAAGGGAATGTTAATGCAATTTTTAAGTTGGGATGGTTCTATTCTGAAGGAAAAGGGGTAGAAAAAGATCTTGGAAAGGCGTTGGAGTACTACCAGATTGCTGCTGATAAAGGACATGCTGTAGCGCAAAATAACTTGGGCAATTTTTACCACTTTGGAAATGCTGGACTGCAAGTAAACTATGAAATGGCCCTAAAGTTGTATCGAAAATCCGCCGAACAGGGATTAGTTGGTGCAAAGTCCAATATCGGCGTGCTGTATCGTGATGGCACCGGTGTTGAGCAAAATTATGAAAAGGCTTTTGAACTGATGAAATTGTCTGCTGACGACGAAAGCGCAGACTTTCAATTCTGGATTGGCTGGTTCTATAATGAAGGAAAGGGTGTAAATCAAGATTTTTCAAAGGCTGCCGAATGGTATCAGAAAGCAGCGGATCAGGGACATCCAACCGCGCACAATAATTTAGGCATGCTGTATCAATATGGAAAAGGAGTTCCATTAGATTGCAAAAAGGCAATCGAATTATTCTCGTATGGAATTGACCACGGAATTGAAAAATCAATCATAAACCTTGGACTATTGTATGAACATGCGGAGCCGCCATTCCAAGATTTTGAAAAAGCGTTCAAATACTGCAAGATGGCTGCAGATAAAGGTGATCTTATGGGTTACTGTTTAATCGGGTCGTTGTATGAAGATGGCAAGGGTGTACCTCAAGATTACTTGAAAGCATTTGAATGGTACCAGCGGGCAGCCGACAAGGGTCATGCAATTTCAATGAATAACCTTGGAATGCTATACCTTGAAGGTAATGGCGTTCGAGTCAATTATTCAAAGGCTTATAATTACTTTAAACAAGCTGCGGATAAGGAATTGCCGTCAGCGATGGGAAATTTAGGACTATTGTACGAGAAGGGATATGGTGTCAGCGAAGATCTTGACATGGCTCTGAAATGGTACAAAAAAGCTGCAGCCCTTGGGAGTGAAAGCGCTCAAGAGGCATTTGACGCTCTTTCTGAATAAACAGCACAGCCAATTTATTGTGCATATGATTTTCAAGTACAGCCTTAATAATTTCTGTGTCTCAGGTTCGACGGCTCAGCTTGAACTTTACCATGAACGACTACGAGCTAGGAATGCAATTTTACAAAGATAGGCACTTTAGTAAAGCGCTAGAGTACTTTGAAAAAGCTGCCAACGATGGAAACCCTGAAGCTGAATACAAACTGGGATGGATGTACGACCATTCCGAAGGTTTAGAAAAGAACAATGAAAAGGCAATGTACTGGTACAAAAAAGCAGTTGAACGAAATAACTATTCAGCAATGGCAATGATTGGCTACTTGTATGTAGAAGAGAAAGAGTACCAGAAGGCCAACGAGTGGTTTGAGAAAGGGCTAGAAGGAAATGCTCCAGAAGCACAATCAGGGATTGGATATCTGTATTATATTGGAGGATTCTTTGAGCAAAGTTATGATATATCCTTTGCTTGGTACGAAAAAGCGACAAAACAAGGATATCTGAATGCCTTAGTTATGATAGGTAATTTTTATGAAAATGGGTGGGGTGTAGAAAAGGATACGTCAAAGGCATACGAATGGTTCTTGAAAGCAGCTGTAGAAGGATCTCCCATGGGGCAAAATAGACTTGGACTGCTCCTATATGGAGGCACAGGCTATCCTGCCAATTATGCTCAAGCATATGAATGGTTTCTCAAAGCTGCCGAGCAAGAACTGCCTTCGGCTTATGCTAATTTAGGGATGCTATATTGGGAAGGCAAAGGTGTGGAGAAAGATTTGTTTGAATCTTACAGGTGGTCAAAGAAAGCAGCAGAAAAGGGCATTAAGGAGGGAGCGAACAATCTTGGTATGCTGTATGAACTAGAAGGCGCAACTTGTGACTATTTCAAAGCATACAAGTGGTACACAATTGCAGCTGAACAGGATTATCCAGTAGCACAGTATAACTTGGGAGCAATGTATTTTACTGGGAAGCATTTGGATGGCCAGCCAGACTACAACAAAGCACTCTACTTTTTTGAAAAAGCTGCAAACCACCAATTTGCTACTGCTCAGTTCACTCTCGGGTATATATACCAATATGGAAAGGGCGTTGGAAAAGATGAGGCAAATGCACAAGAATGGTATCAGAAAGCAGAAGATAATGGATTCTCGGAGGACGATCTGTTCAAAGACCATACCGTTATTCTGCCTTTTTGAATTATCATTGAATCTCGAATAATATAATGATTACAAAATGGAGTTGATTGTAACTTTAGTAGTTTGGCTGGTGAGGCAAGTCTAAACTGAGGCCAACTTGAACCTGCCAAAGCGCCAGATGAAGCCAGACAGAGCCGTCAATTGCACTATTCAAAAGTATGCTAAAAACCAGTCTCTTGGAAGTAACATCAGCCGAAATTCCTCATATCCACAATAGTTCTAAAGCAATTTTCTACATTTCCCTTTGAACGAGTTTGTTTCTCCACGAGGTATGTCTTACAACGCAGCACCGTTTCCTAAAACTTCATACCACTAATATATCGCTAGGAGATTACTAGTTTGAGCCCCCCATTCCATACCACTAGAGTGCTGGAATATCCAAAGTGAGATTTTGGTGCGCTTATTTTTTTGCTTAAATTTTTGAACTGGTGATATTTGTTCAAAGGGATGCACTTTGACAAGTTTGAAGACTACGAAATTGGGATATCACATTACGACCAGCAGGAATTCGAAGTAGCTCTCCCATATATCGAAAGAGCGGCCAATGCTGGGTTAACGGAGGGTGAATTCCGCTTGGGATACATGTACGACCATTCTCAAGGTGTGGAAACTAATCATTTGAAAGCAATGGATTTTTATACCAAAGCAGCACAAAAAAGTCATCATGGGGCAATGGGAATGTTGGGTTTGCTTTACCTCAATGGCAATGGAGTTGCAAAAAATGTTGCACAGGCTGAAGAATGGTTTCAAAAAGGTTTGGAAGGAAATGCAACTGAAGCGCAGCTTGGAATTGGATTCAAGCACTATCTGGATGATAATTTGGAAGAGGCGATAGAGTGGTTTTTGAAAGCAGCAGAGGAGGGAAATGCAGTTGCCCAAAATTACCTGGGAGTTTTTTATGAAATTGGACTTGGAGTTGAGCAAGATTATTTTAAATCCGGTCAATGGTACCAGAGAGCAGCGAAATTAGGACTAGGGGATGGGCAAACTAATCTTGCGCTGTTACATTGCTTTGGATTAGGCGTGGACAGAGACTATGACCGTGCATTATTTCTGTTTGAAGCTGCGGCTAAACAGGGCAACCCAGCAGCCAATACTCATCTTGGCAAAATCTACAAGGATGGTAATGCAGTTACACTGGACCATTTCAAGTCCTTTGAACATTGCAGACGAGCTGCTGCCAAAGGAGTCGGTAATGCCAAGTATTGGGCTGGCTGGTACTATTATTTTGGGAGTGGAGTGGAAAAGAATTATACCAAAGCATTTGAATATTTTCAAGATGCTGCAAATTATGGAGTAGCTGGTGCTCAGTATTACGTTGGACTTATGTATTCAAAAGGCCATGAAGTACTTGAAGACCCTTATCTTGCATTTTACTGGTTTTCAAAAGCTGCAGAACAAGATTTCAAGTTGGCGCATTTGAGATTGGGTGCTATTTATAGAAATGGAGTTGGAGTCAAGAAAGATGACGCAAAGGCTTATGAATGCTTCAAGAATGCTGCTTTTCACGGGAGTATCGAAGCCTATTTTTGGCTTGGAATGTCTCATGCTACAGGAAGAGGTGTCCCACAGTGCCATCACTCTGCGTTCTCTTTTTACTTGATAGCAGCGGAAAAGGGATATGCTGCCGCCCAAAACAACATTGCGATTCTATACTTGGATGGAAAAGGAGTAATTCCAGATTACTCTGTTGCCATGTGCTGGCTAAAAAAAGCTGGAGACTCTGGCTTTGCAAAATCGTACTGCAATATTGGGCATTTGTACAAAAACGGTAAAGTGGTACCTCCAGATTTGCGCAAAGCCCATAAATGGTATCAAAAAGCTGCCGCTCTCAATAACGGCGAAGGATTATTTTGGGTTGGTTGGGGATTTTGTAATGGGAAAGGAGTAGAGTTAAATCTTGAACAAGCTGTAATCTACTACACCAGAGCAGTCGAGAAAGGGTTTTCTTTAGCGCAAAATAATCTTGGTATGCTTTACAAAAATGGAAAGGGAGTAAAGAAAGATCTCCTTAAAGCAGTTGAATTGCTGACGAAATCTGCAAACCAAGGTTATGGAATCGCCCAGGTTAATCTTGCAAATATGTACAAGGACGGAGAAGGGGTTGCAATCAACTACAAAATAGCATTTCAATATTATGATCTTGCTGCTGGTCAAGGAAATCTAGAAGGAGTAGCCTGGTTAGCTTGGATGTACTATAACGGGCACGGTTGCGAAAAAGATGTGCAGAAAGCGATGGAATTGTATGAGATGGCAGCAAAGAGAGGGCATTACGTCTCCCAAAATAATCTCGGAATGCTTTACCAAGGAGGTGTTTCAGTTACAGGTCGCTCGCCAGATTTTAAAAAGTCTTTTGAATGGCTAGAGAAATCTGCAAATCACCCATATGGAGTTGCTCAGTTGAATCTAGCTCTATTATACAAAGATGGAAAAGGAGTGGCAAAGAATGAAGAAAAGGCAAAAGAGTTGTTTATGGAAGCAGCAAAAGGAGGATTATCAGATGCATCTTTTTGGCTGGGCGTATTTTACTCTCGAGGATTAGGTGGTGAACAGGATTACGAAAAGGCTTTCAAATATTATGAAAAAGCTGCAAACCACGGCCACGGAACAGCTCTAAATAATCTTGGGATGCTTTATGAAACTGGAAAGGGTGTAGAACAAGACCACGAACGTGCTTTTTACTACTTTAGGAGATCTTATGAACGTGGGTTCCGTTCTGGGACTTGCAATTTGGCAAGGATGTTTATGGAAGGTAAAGGGGTAGAAAAAAGCATTGCCAAAGCAACTAAGCTGTATTTTCAAGCCGCTGAGGCTGGTGATTTTGAAGCTCAGTTTATCGTTGGGACATTTTATTTCAAAGGATACCATGATATCCCCAAAAATGAAGATAAAGCATACGAATGGTATGAAAAATGTGCACTATATGGACACGCCCTATCTCAAAACAATCTCGGTACAATCTGCCAAAGGCAAAAGAATTATAGTAGGGCAAAGTTTTGGTACGAACGAGCAATGACAAAAAACGTACCTGCAGCATTCACAAATATGGGATGCATGTATCGGGATGGCCTTGGTGTTCCTAAAGATTATGAAAAGGCTATAGAATTGTTCTCGAAATCCTTGCAGCTTGGATACAAGGAAGCACTGGTTCAAATCGAGCAACTAGTCGAAAGAAAAGACTATCAAGTCGGTAAATAAAGCTATTTGGCCTTTGATTTTTGTTTGCAGTAGTATTGAGACGTAATTGTACCAGATGGTAAGTGCAAGTAGCTGGAATTGGTTCCAAGCTAGGGATTGGTCGATGGTTGTGGCCAAGCGGTTTGTTCCACAAGCTCGAAACTTAAAAAGTACAAAGATTCTTTCAATTACCAATTTGATTGAATGGAACCACTTGATATTGAAGACCCGCCAGCTTACAGTAACACTACCCGAGCACCTCCATATTCACCACCGGTAAATATAGAAACCAACATGAGACTCACTGCAATTGAAAATCATACACTTCCACGACACCCCAAAAAAAGGCACAGGACTATGCTTTGCACTACGCTGATTGTAATTATAGTTATTTTCTTTTTGATATCTATTGGGTTCCATTTCTATGTATCTCGTTAGGTCTTTCAAACAAACTAAATAAAAATATGTGTGGATAGTTTTATTTCTTTTGTAGAGATACCATTTCAATTGCTTCTATATTGAACGGAAGTGGAGTGTTGTTTTCCAAACTATCATTCGCACCACCTGGTGAGATCGCATCCTTCCCAACTGCTTCGACTGGTGGGATGATATGGGCTGTTCCTTCTACTTGAATGGCCATTTTTGGTTGTTCTTGCATTTGGTTGTTATTTACTTGTATTTCCACCTGGACTGTGTTTTCACCAGTTGCCTGTTCTGCTGGAACAACATTTCGGTCACCTTGGTCGTCTATTTGCACTTGTACAGTATTCTCTTCTGCTACATTTACTTTCCACTCTGTTGGCGGATAAAACAGGTTTTCGCCTTCCCCAAATGAGACTTGTACAACACAATTCCCTGTTGCTCCAATAGTTGGATAAATCTTTTGTGGATAGAATTCATCAGTAATGAATTCATCGCCGATTCTGGTTCCATTTCTGGTAAAGTAAAACACGGTTTGGTTCAAGATGTGATTGCCAACTCTATCATACTCTACAATCCTAAACCCGACTCCCAGCACGTCGCCTTCCACCAGCGGTTCACCGCATTCCACTCCTTTTTCGTCATGGTCATTCAAGTACACTCTACCATTCTTTGAGTGGTATCCAATGGATGTGAAGGTAAATCCAGGAAGCATAAATGGAGGATATGGGCAGGTAGCAAACCCAATACCAATATTTCCTTTATCTAGTGACACAATCTTTACTTCGAAATAGGCTTCATTTGACTCTTCATCCTCTGCGAATGATGGTGGAGGCTGTAGATCAGTTCGACTGAAATAATGGGGATTCAAGGATGCATTAGTCTGGATAGAGCACTCTCTGCTGGTTACAAATTCAAGAGTTTGATATCCATTTACCATCTTTGAAATTTTAGCAATAGGTAGCACATCAAACGGGTAATCTTCAAAATGTCTAACTTGTAGCCATGTAACTGCACCTTCAATACCTTCCATAGATTCAGGTATTGCACTGGCAGCATTTAGAGCCAAAACTGCATCTTCCGAGTCTGGTTGATATGTCCGTACAAACTTGTCCGCCAAAGTTTTTCTAATATGTTCTCTTTCTATAGCTATTTCGTTTGCCAACTCTTTCTTTTGCAGTAAACGCGCGCCAACGAGTACCAGCATTATTACAATTACAGGTAGGAGAGTGTAGACTAGAGTTTGAGCACTAAGCCCGCTTAAATTGCCAATTGCATATCCAGAGTTGAAAATATCAGCAACGGCCATTCCGTGAAATTCCACTGAGCCTGTAAGGTTTGCGACTATATCTACTTCTTTTGATCCAATATTCAAATCAAATTTGCTTTGGTTTGCAAATATTGTCAATTGGTAATTTCCAGCATAGCTATGGAATTGAAGTGAAGTAACATTTGTTAATTTAGAGTTGGGAAAGATTGTACAATTGTTACTCCAGAGATCTATATTGCCAGCAAAGGATGCATTGGAAATGGAGTAACTGCCATTGTAATAAAGATGAGAAGCTGCTGATCCAATGATGCCATTCACCTTTCCATTTACATTCTTTCCATTTGTTAATCTAAGAATGTATGGCAAATCTGTGATTACCTGATCTGAGGGATAGAGCGTTGCGAGGACATTATTTACTCTTGCATCAATATTTTGATTTGCAATTCTTGTTAATGCAGTAATTTCATCCACTAAAGCCTGGTGAGAACCAAAGGTGGACCATGTTGCATAAACAACAATCTGCCCAGTAGTAAACTGGCAATTGCCAGATACAACGACAGAATCTGTGACAGACTTGTTATTTCCTGCTGTCCAAGCGTCGTTTAATTTGCTGTATAGTTGAATTGAACTTGAATAATCATGGCCTCCGTATACAGAGAAACCAAAGAATTGGGAAAAGAAATTCGAGTCAAAAGTAATAGTGTCAGGGACTATTAAATTCCCTTGCATGCCTAAATTAAATGTGTTGGAATCGTATTTAGTTGTAGAATTGCTGTAAAAATTTGGTAATGTGTTACAAATAGTACTATCGAATTTGCAGTTTGCCAAGGAATTGTAGTCGGCTCCAGAAGCAAACAATGCATTAGGGTTTTGTTGGCCCATAATTGTGATCCTTGTAATTGAACGATCCATATTCTTTAATTTCCACATTGAAAGCTTTTTAAGTACATCACGTGATAATTAGTACAAAGTTGGTTTGACCTTTGCAATACAAATACTCAAAAAAACTCCAACATTTACAAGTGAGGAGTCGCTTAAAGATCTCATCATGTATGGGGATAAATACACGTAATTGTTTAGAGTGGTTTAACAATAATTTCGAATTTGGAGCACCAAGCCTGTTTGCCGAGTAAATTCGCCGCCGAAAACCATTGCGCGGGTATAGAAACTAATCAATATATGATAGTGCTTTACAGTGTGAAATCTCTGTGATTATATGATTGCCTAAGGTATGATTACTCTGGCCGAACGCTTAAATAATCGTGGATACATACTCCAAGGCTGGAAATGCTTTGCCGAATGAACGACCGAGAATCCAACTTAAAAACGGTAAAGATATCGTTTAATCTACGAAATGTTTACTCTATGAAATGTTTAATCTGCGAAATGTTTACTCTACGAAATGTTTAGTCTACGAAATGTTTAGTCTCATCCCTCACTTCATTTGCTGCTGATGATCCTCTTTCCAGCTTACCAAGTGGTCTTGTCTACATCATTTATTAGTGTACTGGAGCAAGTACAGAAGAACTAGGGCTGGTGGATCGTAAACAAAAGTTATAAAGGGGAGCTAATCTTGTCTATCATTGAGTTGCAATGCGCAATCCAACTATAACCAGATATTTGAATTTCTAACACTAAATACAATCCGGTAAAGAGCACACCCACAATAATACGCGAATACTCGAAATCCAAAGAATTTATTACAATCCTGCCTTGGTCTTGTCTAATAATAGACGTGAAATAATCATTCTTTGAATTTGTGAGGTGCCTTCGTAAATCATGAAAATCTTGGCATCTACGTTAGAAATAATTACCTCTCATTAATTTTTCAACTGGATATTCAGAGTTGAATCCGTTTCCTCCAAAGATTTGTACAGCATCTGCAGCATTCTTGTTTGCAATTTCACCAGCGAATGCCTTTGCCATGGAAGCATAGTAGGTGTTGCTTTCTCCGGAATCTCTAATAGCTGCGGATTTCCAGACAAGTAGTCTGGCAGCTTCAACTCCAATAGCCATATCTGCCAACATGAAGGCAATCGCTTGATGTTCTGAAATGACTTTACCCATAGTCTTTCTTTCTAAAGAGTATTTAGTGGCTTCTTCAAGAGCACGTCTTGCCAAACCCGTTGCCGCGGAAGCGACCAATGGACGAGTGATGTCGAAAGCCCCCTAAATTAAATGTAATTACCATGGCGATCTTGAAACCTTGTCCTTCTTTACCCAAAACGTTTTCAACAGGTACTTCAACATTTTCAAAAGTGATTCCTCTGGTATCAGAGCATCTTTGTCCCATGTTGATTTCCTTCTTTCCGACAGTGATACCAGGACTGTTTGCATCAACAATGAACCCAGTGAACGCTCTTCCAGCACTTTGGGTGTCGTCGGTCTTTGCCAAAACAAAGTACCAATTAGCTTTACCTCCGTTGGTAATCCACATTTTGCTTCCATTGATAATATACTTGTCACCCTTCTTTACAGCTTTGGTTTTTGCTCCAGCAACGTCTGATCCAGCACCAGGTTCAGTTACACAGTAGGCACACATCAATGGTTCTTCAGTCATTCTTCCCAAATACTTTTTTTTTTGTTGATCATTACCAGCAAGAATAACAGGAGCTTCAGCTAGCCCGTTTGCTTCAGCTGCGGTTTGGATACCAGTACAACCATAGGCTAATTCTTCACCAATGATAGCGCAATCCAAGACACCTAAACCAAGACCACCGTATTTTTCAGGAACATGTCCATTCAACAATCCAGCTTCCCATGCCTTTTTCAAAATTTCAACCGGGTATTCACCAGTACGATCGTGATGTGCAGCGTTCGGAGTAATGTATTCTTGAGTGAATTTGCGAGCTACTTCTTGCAAGTCTTTTTGATCGGTGGTAAGGTTGAATCCAATTCCAGAGTGATATCTTACATTTTTAGTGAATCTTGCCGTGGTCTTGATTGCTCTCAACATTTTTTTGAAACTTTTTTAAAATTCACATGTTTGGCGTTTTAAGAGCGCGCATGACCATGTGCTGATGAAGATTTCTCCGGTTTCAAGCTGGAGGATCCATTCAAATCGTCTCGCTAGTACGTGCGATTGACGAACGAGAATCATCTGGTTGTGAATCTGAATTGCGAGACGAGAATTCCAGCTCAAAGTAATCTAGAACTTAGTTCTATTGTCTAAGCTTTCAAATAAGATTCACCAGATAGGAACCTTGATATTATATTAAAGATTGCTTTTCTTTATGGTTTGCATTTCCATTACTTCAGTGTTTGATTTCTTGTTTCTCCAGTAGAATATCCCAAACACGACTGCAAAAAGTGCCAGCCCAACTATTGCCCAAACCCACACACTAACATTTTCAAAAAAGCTTTTGGACTCGCTTTTGGTAAACGAGAGAACAAAAGCGCCTTTACCGGAGAATTTGATTGTGTTACTAGAGGAGATATTCCAATTAACTTTGCCTTGATTGATTGGTAGTACAAAACTAGAATTCTTTGCTGTAAAAGAAACAACAGTGGAACCGCTATCATTTCGTGTTGCGTAATTGCTTATACCGCTTACTTTGAGGTTGGAGGATATATAATCACCACTGCTGTATCGAATGCTTTGCATAAATGAGGTGCCAGATATATTGTAAGTTCCATTGAATATTCCTCTTGAAAATGATGATGCAATAGTACCAGTGAAAATACCATTAATATCACTGCCATTGTAAAAAGTTACAGATCGAAGCTGATTCAACGCAGAGTTCAACTTGCTTTCAAGACCAGTGGTGGTATTGGCTGCATTTAGTTCTTGAATTAGAGTATTGTTTGTAATTTGATACTCCAAGTTGATAGTACCAGAAGTTAGCTGGCAGTTTCCGCTAACAAGAGTGTCATCCAAAATATTGTACTTGCCTACTGCATCTAACACAACATTGTTTTTTGTGAATAGTTTCTTGTCGGTATCTCCATCACTCAGATCTGAAAAATAGCGCCTGAAAAAACCAAGGTCGTATTCGTAGTCTTTTGGAACATATAAATTGAAATTAGCGGAGGGCCAATTAATCACTTGCGGAACAGAATTGTTGTTGAAGTAGCCATCACCATAAGAGACAGCAGAGTCAGAAATATAAGAATTATTGCCATACAATGCAAATAGCGGTACAGAAAGGGACATTTGTGCAACTACCTTTCGTGGATATCAGTTTCTTTTATAGCTACCAAGTGAGGCTTGGCGTCACGCAGTGTCCATTTATAACCAAATGAAAAAGAAAAAAGCAATTGCTTGTAAAAAAATTAGGGTGTTCAGTCTCACTGGAATCTTTGTATAAGAGTCATGGGAATAGGAAACTGTTGATAGATTGGCCATTCACCAATTTCTATAACCACCTTTAAAGTTGCAGTAATTGTTTCTTCGCCTTGCTTTCTTGGGCTGGGTTCGGCATCAAAAAATGCTTTTTCAGTTCAGCCACACGTCAGTTGCGCTGTCTTGTGTAACTAACTGTTTCCTTGTAATATTGTTGCAAATAGCGCAAATCACTATTCAGTAGATCGCTAGGGTGAAATGGTTTTAGTTATCACGGGTTTAGATCAAAAATAAAAATTATCCAGAAATTGAAACAGTGTATTCTTGGTATGATGAGCTGCTTGACATACTAGGGGGTTTCAGACCTTCAATATAAAAAATCAAATCATTTTACCAGAAAATGATTTGTCAGAATGAGTAATACATCAAGGGGTTTCTTTCCTAAATGCCAAGAAATCAGCCAGGCAAAAACCCTCAATTACTCGGAGAACGCTATTATAGCAAAACTGCAGGCAGGAGCTGCAGATGATTATTTTGAACAGACTATAACTGAACTGATCTCATGGTGCATCTATCTATTATCTAAACGGTAAAGGCTACTTTTAGATATCTTGACGATCGTATCCCAATCCCGAAGCAGCATAAAATGTTTTGCATCATTCAGCATTTTTCCGATAGTAAATGCAAACTGTATGCACGTATGTCAAAACCTGCATTTCAAAATCTTGCAAGTTTGAAATCACCCTGTATTTCAAAATAACAGTAACTGTGAACAAGCACCCGCATATTTGCAGTTATTGATTGCGTTATCAAGATTTGGTTCCTACGGAGATGGCGCTTCGGTTGGAAAAACTGCTGATATATTTGGAGTTGGAGATGGAACAGTTATTGCGTATATATCCCGAGTGGTTGAAGCCTTGTTATCCCTTGAACATATGTCTATAAACTGGCCTTCCCCATCTGAACGGAGAGAAACAAGTGAATTCTTCTACAATCAAGTTGGGATTCCAGGCATTGTTGGTCAATACTTGAATCTGTCATCTTAAAAAAGATTTTTTTGTTCGGCCTCTGGACAAGAACAAAAAAAATTTGTTCTGTTGTGGTTCACAGTGAGCAATACTGACTAGTGATCCTCAGATATTTTTATTAAATTTGTTAGGGTCTGACTCTTTAATGAATTGTTCTGTTGTGGTTCACAGTGAGCAATACCCTCGGATATTTTTATTAAATTTGTTAGGGTCTGAGACTCTTTAATGAATTTTTTATTAATTTGTTAGTGGTCTAAGACCCCTTTATTTAAACCTCAATTTTCTTTAAGGCTGCAATGCTCTCTCTGTTGGTATCTTTGGCAGCAGCCCAAAGCCTAAACTACAAAGCGTCACTGGCGATTAATCAAAATCTGTATAGTGATTGTTCTTCATGGGGATGTTCGCTGACTTCACCTTCCAACAAATACTTTGCAATGATGCAACATGATTGTCAATTTGCCATCTACAGCTCTGGAAATAATGTCCAGACATTCAAGGCGCCTTCGTATCTTGGTGACGGACACAAGTGTTTCTTGGCTCCACAAGCAAACGGACAGCTGATTGTCTATCAAAATGCCACTGGGACCCCAGCTGTGGTTTATGCTTTCAACAAAGCACCTGCCACACCAGCTGCTTCCTATTCTTTAAACATGCAAGATGACGGAAACCTGGTATGGAGCGATAACACAGGAAACATAGTGTGGTCTGTCACGCCAGTTCCACCATTATACACTCTCACTTCTCCTTCAGCTCAGTACAACTCTGTCATGAATGCTGGAAGCACTTTGAACGGGGACTGCAACTCCTTTGGATGTGGAATTCAATCGCCAAGTGGAAAGTACTTGGCTATAATGCAGCACGATTGTATTTTCGCCATCTATACTTCGGATATTAAAACTCAACTGTACAAGACCAACACTTATCAAGGCGGGCAACCAACATGCTTTTTGGCTGCACAAACCAACGGACAGTTAGCCGTTTACGAAACCGTTAATGGCGCATCTACCAGTTTGCTCGTGCTGAACCCAAATACTCCGGCAAAGACTGATACCTATACCTTGACTCTTGGAAACGATGGGAACCTTATTTGGGCTGATAGCAAAGGCAACCCTGTGTGGTCTGCCTTGCCTATTGTTGTTCAAACTGCTACTGCAGTCCCAACTGCCACTATTAGTGCTGCCCCTTCAACTGTTCCGACTGTTGCGCCAAGCAGTCTCTACAACATTACCAATCCGTCTGTATATTTTGTTACCACCATGCAAAGTGGAACCACGTTAAACAACGACTGCAAATCAGGCGGCTGTTTCTTGGCTTCTCCGTCCTTCCAATTCAAAGCGTTCATGCAAGCAGACTGCAAGTTTGTATTGTACAGTACTAACCCATACACAAGTGTTTACGCCCAAAACACTTGGCAGGGAGCTGGACACACCTGTTATTTAGCTGCACAAACTAACGGACAAATTGTTATTTATAGAGCTGATCCCGGTGTCCCGCCAAGAGCTTTGTGGACCTCAAACCCTGCACCAGCTGTTCCTGCTGCAAGCTACACACTGACCTTACAAGAAAACGGCTCTCTTCAATGGGCTGACAATACTGGAAACGTGTTGTGGAGCTCTCCAAACCAAGTTGTTTATACTCCAAACACGCTGCAACAGCCGGCTGCGTGTCCTGCAAAGCCATTCCTTCCGGATCAGAGAAGTGTCTGTCCCGGAAACACCACTACTTATGAACAGTGTTATAGTGCTGGATGCTGTTGGGATCAGCCACCAAATGGTGTATTTGCAATCAACTGCTACATTAGCACCAGCAATGTCTGGTTCGGTACCCCTGGAAGCGATCCCGGCGTAACTACTCCTGTTACTGTTGCAAACCCTGGACAGTATGATCTATTGACCACTGGACCGGTCACTCCGCTGGGCATTGCCCCAATTCCTACAACAAACGAAGTTTTGTTGCTGGAAAGAATTGCTTATGGCTGGTGGAGCGTATATCACTCCTACTCATTCAACCCAGTTACCTTGGCTTTCACACCAAAGCATCCATACACTGATATTTTCTGCAGCGGCGGCGTCATGCTATCAGATGGTTCTGTATTAAACATTGGTGGATGGACCGGTGGTCCTTCTTTGAGAGGCATCCGTTTCATTTCCCCTCACGGTGACTGGAGACAGGATGTGTCTGTTATGCAACTGCAAAAGCCTCGTTGGTGTAAGGTTAGTGCTAATTATAGATCCTTCTGCATTACTGCTACCAAATGGCCAAGCATGGGCTGTCGGCGGATCTCCTGATGCAACTGCTGGCACTAATGAGCCAACCGTTGAAATTTTACCAAACTTCAACAACGACCCAATCATTACTGTCCAGCTTTTGGTAAACACCAAGGGCGCCAACCTGTATCCATTCGTTTACTACATTCCTGCTGACGCCAACCAAGCTTCTTCCTCAATCTTCTTGCTGGCGGATTATCAATCGCAGCTGTTTGACCCAAAAACATTTGCTCCCCGTGATTCTTTACCGAATATTCCATTCAAAGGTCCAAACACTGAAGGAAGGTCTTATCCATACTCGGGCTCTTCAGTCATGTTGCCGCTTGTTGCTGACAAGAACAACCAAAATCCCCCAATGCAAATCATGATTTGTGGTGGATCAGATGGTACTACTGGATTGGATACGTGTGTTACTACCACTCCTTCTCTGGGTGCTAACGCTGTATGGCAAATGGAAACCATGCCTATTCCTAGAGTTTTAGGAGACTTGGTTGCTCTTCCCGACCAAACCGTCTTGTACATTAACGGCGCTACTCTTGGCAAAGCTGGATTTGGGTTAGGTAAAGCTGCTGCCTTGAATCCTGTTCTTTACACTCCTTCTGCACCAGCTGGAAGCAGATTCACCGTCTTGAATGCAACTTCTGTCGCTCGATTGTATCACTCTGAAGCAATGCTGATGCTTGATGGGCGTGTATTGGTTATTGGGTCTACACCAAACCAAGATTCAATGGATGATCCAACTTTGACTGTGCACATCAACGAAAAGAAGATTGAGGCATTCTCTCCGCCATACTTGTTGAACGGTGCAGCTGCACCACAAATCCTATCTGTCCAAGCCTCAACTTGGAACTACAACACTGCGTACACTATTACCGCCACTATCCCATCTGGAAATACCAGTGGAGTAACTGTTAGCTTGATTAACCCTGGATTCAGTAACTATTGATTAACTCTAGTCACTCATAACAACCACATGGGCAACTCCCACTATGTCTTGAACGTGGTCTCTATTGCAAACAACGGAAACAGCTACACTATTACCGTTCAATCTCCAATCAGCGCTGAAGTCGCACAGCCTGCCTATTACCATCTATGGGTAGTTGATAATGGCAAGCCTTGTGCATTGGCACAGTGGGTAAACTTGGCTGGAAATGTTGTTACTTGGCCAACAATTCAATAAGGGGTCTTAGACCACTAACAAATTAATAAAAATTTCATTAAAGAGTCTCAGACCCTAACAAATTTAATAAAAATATCTTAGGGTATTGCTCACTGTGAACCACAACAGAACAATTCATTAGAGTCAGACCGTAACAAATTACCAGAAAATGATTTAATTTTTTTATATTAAAGGTCTGAGACCCCTAATTTATTTGGGCTTGTAACATATTTTTTACTGTATTAATACATTTTTAAATTTGTTCAACTTTGAATGAACGAGTTAACTTTATAAATAATTTATTGCTAATTTAAATTAATCGCTGCATCCTCCTTTTCAATCTCCAAATAATTACCAAGTTCGACAATAGTGTGCTCATTCAGCGAATCTAATTCAATATCAGTTGGCGCATTGAATACCAAATCAACATTTCCAAAAGCAACAGAAAGTTTGCAATTGCAATTGACACCAATTGTTGGATATATTTTATCCGCATAGAAACCATCCGTAACAAATTCATCTCCAATTCGTGTTCCATTTCTGGTGAAATAGAATATGGTTTCGCTAATTACATGCTCCCCCACTCTTTCGATTTCTACTACTCTGAATCCAATACCTAGTGTATCTCCCTTTTCTAATGGTTCCCCACACTCTAGCCCTTTTCCTTCATAGTCGTTCAAGTATACTTTACCGTCTTTAGAATGGTATCCAATTGATGTTTCTGCAAATCCTGGCAGTCTAAATGGCGGATATGGACTCGTTGCAAACCCAATGGCTATATTGCCAGTTCCTATCGATATGATTTTAACTTCGAAATAACACTCCAAAGAAGAACTTTCATCATCAAACAAGGGTGGTGGTTCTAATTCACTTGTACCAAACTCATGTGGTTTCATACAGGCATTAGTTTGAACACTGCACTCTTGATCAGTAACAAATTCAACAGTTTGTCTTCCATCTCGCTTCATTTTTCCAATTCGTATTTTAGGCACTGTTTCAAACTTGTATTCTTCAAATTCTCTTAAACACAGAAAGGTTGGTGACCTTGGTTTGCCTTTCATTGATTCGGGAACACGATTGGTTTTGTTTAAAGCCATCAAGGCTGCTTCTGAATCAGGTGGGTAATGGCCAACAAATCTTTCCGCTAGTATTCTCCTAGTATTGAAATTTCCGCTTCTAGTTCTACTAGGAAGTTGCTGGTATCGGTAAACAAAAGAGTAGATAAAGTATAGCAGTACAAATGATACTAGGATTGCATACACAAACGTTTCAAACGGGGTAAGTGTTCCATTTGCAGTCATTCCAGATGAAAGTATCAGAACAAAAGCTCCAAATCCATTAAATGTGACAGATCCAACTGCAGTAAAGCTCAATCCAACTGAGCCAGAGTAGTTATAGACAAGTGTTGAGCTTGAGGCAGTAAAAGATAAAGTATAATTGAATATATCATTGGAAAACTTGATTGACTGTGCATTTTGAAATTTGCAACTCGTAAACGGATTGTTACTAGTCATAAATTTCAAACCCCCATTGAAATTCGCTTGATCAAACGTATACGTTCCGTTATAGAATGAATATGAACTTGGGGATCCGATTGTACCAATGAAGCTACCAGATATCTCTGCTGCACTCTTGAAACCAAGTATTATCGATTGTTGACTTTTGACTGACAATTCACCAATCTGCAAAAGTATTTCGTTTAATCTATCGTCATCATTTGCAGTATTAGAGAGAGTAGATATCTCTGGTATCAGAGAATTCAAAGCAATTGGCCAAGAAATATCCAGCGAAATCTCGCTTGTTGTAAAGTTAGTGATCCCTTCAACTAGTACATTATCCTGAATATTTCCGTTTGTAGCACCCCAGGTAGCTTGGTTATTGTAAAACACTTTCACTGGTCGTGTCAAGTTGGTACACCCAAAGAATTTGGTCAAGAATTGATCATCCATATTGACATTGGCAGGTAAATACACATCCAAATCTGGAGTTTGTGGATCAGCATATGTTTTAAATTGTGAGTAATAGTTTGTAAAACCTGATCCGATATCTACTGTACCTTTGGAAGTGGTAAAGTTGTTTGAAGAAAAGAACGAGTAGGTATTACCCGAAGCAAACACTGATGTGGACATTGCCACTACTCTGTTCAAGGGCTTCTTTTATACGGTACCACATTTTTTGTAGTCTATCGAAAATGGAAAGTTTTGCTGCAATATTTGTGGCGAAGCACTGCAAAAGAGCTTCGTGTTAATGACACATTAAATGGGCTCTTTTAAAGAGCGATATCATGGTAGCTACTCCTGCAATCATTTTTGAATATCAGAACTTTCTATCACTAATCGGTATGGTTAAAGTATTTCCTTTATTGGTTTCTATTCTAAGAGATGGTTGCTTCAGGTTGAACATCAATCACCATTTCCTGCACTTGATCTTCAGGTGAGAGCGAGCCTTCTTCACTTACATTCACCTTAAACTCGGTAGGAAGATCAAACACATCTTGCAATTTGCCAAACGTAACCTCAAGTACACACTTGCCAGTCGAGCCAATAGTTGGATAAATTTTGTCAGAAAAGAATCCATCAGTAACGAATTCATCTCCCATTCTTGTGCCATTTCGAGAAAAGAAGAATACGGTTTGAGTAAGAACATGCTCTCCTACTCTTTCGACTTCAACCATTCTGTAACCGATTCCCAAAACGTCGCCTTCAACCAAAGGCTCTCCACAATCATTCCCTTGTTCATCATAGTCACTGATGTATACTTTACCACTTTTTGAGTGGTACCCAATTGAGGTTTCGGCAAAGCCTGGTAGTCTAAACGGTGGATAAGGACAAGAAGCAAATCCTATCCCAAGATTTGCAGATTCGATTGACACGACTTTAACTTCAAAGTAGCACTCTGGACTTGCATTCAAATGGTCAAATGCAGGTGGTGGTTGCGGTCCATCATTATCCAAAATATGCGCTTTCATGCATGCATTCGTTTGAATGCTACATTCGGTGCTAGTGCTAAACTCTACTAGTTGAGTTCCAGTTTCTTCATCAATCTTGCTAATTTCAACCGTTGGCAATCTGTCAAACTGATAATCATCAAATTGCCTGATTAGCAATAGGGTAGGAACATTCTCTTGGCCTTCCATAGACACTGGAATAGCATTTGAAGCATTGAGAGCCAGAACACCAGCTTCAGAGTCTGGTTGATAGGCGTTGACAAACTTTTGTGCGATGTCTTTTCTCCTGTTTAGTGCGGCCAATTCAATCGGCGATGGAGTATTTGTTGAAGGAGTTTTCTCCCGTCGCGAAGCACAATAAGCAATTAGCATAATAATCACTATAATTGATCCAAAAAGGAGTAGAATTCCACCAGGACTGTCGAAACTAAATCTGTTGTTTGACGGGTCAAAGAAAGTGGTGTATTCTATAGCATAACCTCCTGAACCAACAAATCCAACAGTGCCGTTTGCATTAAAATTCAAATCTGAAGAGTTGTCTTCAAGATCAATTTGTACAACAGCCTTAGATGCAGTGAATGAAAAATAACGATCAGTATTAGTGGTATTTCCTGTAGGATAAGATACATTGTAAAAATTGATATTTCCTGCATTAGTTAAATTCAAATATTGGACTGTAATAGATGAGTTATCCTCAAGGTAGTAACCGTTACTGGAGGTGAATGAAGTATCCATAAAGCTAAATGTCCCATTGTAGAATTCACCATTCACAGACCCAATAATACCATTGAATAAACCACTTGCGTGCGTACTATTTACGGATTTAACACTAAAAGTTTGGCTTGAAATATATTGCTGCAAGAGAGAACTGAGCTTCAAATCCAGATCCGATTTGGAAGAAGTCAAATTATTGATTTTTTGGAATAGTTCAAAGTCATTTAGGATCATTTCAGCTGAAAATCCACCCATGTGCAACTGCAAATTCCCTTCAAAATATGTTTGATCATTGATATAATAGTTGTTTGTTTTCCACCAAGAAACGGGATCCACTGTGAATATCTTTCCAATTGGAAAAAACATGTCTCTTAAGAATTCCTTGAAGAATGAATTGTTCACATTGAAGCCCAATGGAGCATACGCTTGGAGTACTCTATTCCCAAATTGAGGTAAAGTTATTGAATTGAGAACTGGGTCAGTGTTGAAGAAAGTATTGCCTAAATTGGTGGTATCATTCCCAATGTAAGTGGTAGAGCTGTCATAGCCATCACCAAACAAATGCTGTGGAGGTACAAAACTCATAGAGCTGTCGAAAAGTTTCAATGCTTTTTAAGTGCTGTGCTTAGAATGGTACAAAGAATTTCAAGGGACCCAATGATCTTAAAAAGCTGTGCCGAATATTCTCCCTTGTGTCACCAACATATACTTGTGCGAGAATTTTAGTTGATGGGAGTTCTGGTGTTTCTATACACTTGGGCTAACTTTGGACCAATTTATCGCACCAATAGTAATAGTACCACTGTACCTGTTTGAGCAGTTGAACTATCTGAAATTCTCGGTAAGTTTAAGCCACAAAAAGTAGCATCAAAGACCAAGCAAAAATTGATTGTAGAAAGCATTGGCAATTAAAAAGTTCTTTGCTTTTATTTCATTCTATTTCGACTGATTCATTTACAGAGCAAAAGAATTCACTAGAGATCTGTAGAGCTGGCTTTGCCAGTGTTTTCAATAGTCTTTTTTGCAGTATTGGTTTTAGTACCGCTGACTTTGCCATCATCGTGGAACAGTTTAGTCAAGATTTGAGATTGCTCCAATAAAGCCCCGATAGCCCATGAGATCATTATCCAGTCCATATCAGCGACATCATCACCAGTATAATTTTGAGACTCCAAGACGGCAACTACAATCGAAAAGAATGTCAAAATTACTTCTACAACGAGCGAATAGCCTAGTTGGTAGAATGCAACCAATTTGTTTGCAGGCTGGTTTGTTACACTGCTAAAATGTTGAAACAGCTTTACCAACGAAGCAATGTCGAAAATCATTCGTATTACGAAAATAGGAAAGATGGTGATTACTTGCATAACTGCTGCTGCTGGGAAAACAGAAGATCCCGAGTTTTGGATGTAAACCAAAATAGTACGAATAAAGCGGATAATGAAAACGACAATCATCAACCCGATTGTACCCCACCTTACGTATAAAGCAAAAGAGTTTTGGTGATTGATTGCCAAATATCTTTGTTAGGACGAAATACCTCTGCATGGAGATGTACAAAAGCCAAGTAACACATCCACTGTAAAACAAAGTCGAAGTCGAGACGGCCCAAGTGATTCCAGTGAGAGGTCGTACTTGCAACGAGCTCCAGGTATTAACCAGCTGGATCATGAGATATGTTGACCATACCAACAACAGATATCCAAGGCGCCGTTGCGAAGGCATGGCAATCACAAGACCCAATTGTTTCAATATCATGCAAAGGGAGAAGCCTCCAGAGAACAAGACAAAGTAATTGCGGTTGAGCATTTTTTAAAAATTAGTTTCACTAGATTGGTCTTTTATATATGACGTTCTTTAGGATGACGTTGCATTCTTTCCTGAGTAGTAACCGCCAGGGTAGATCTATTTTTGCAAATTGACTCTGATATTCCTGTGTGTGGAGAATGGTTTCAATTTCCGAAAGGAGCAAAACCTGTTTTTTGGGGTTTGCTTTTAGAAAAGGGGCGATGGCGGAACAATGGCCGACAATAGAAGCACTGTGAGCATACAATGGCCAGCGTATAGGAATTTCTAAAGACAGTAGACCTGGATTCGGGATTTGTTTAATCGACTTTATCCTCTGTTAGTTCAAAAGCAATATGGATTTTCACTAATGAGCAGCCAAAAGCCTCTAATGATAATTGCAATTACAAAAAGTTTTAATTCCAAGCTTTCTTTTGTGCTTGTGTATCCTGTATTGGAAGATACTACAATAATAGTTTTGATTCGGTAAATGATCCCTGAATACTTTCTTTAAGCATGATTAACATGTTCGCACTTGATATACGACAAGACTTTCAATTATTGAAATGTTAGTAAGTGTTTCATTTAATACGCGATTTTATTCACTTTATAAATCCGAGGCACTTGTATTTCCAGTCTTTTCAATAGCTCTCTTTGGCGTAGAAGTGACTTTATTGCCACTCACACTGCTACCTTCAGCAAACAATTTAGATAGGATTTGAGATTGTTCCAACAAAGCACTAATCGCCCATGAAATCATGATCCAATCCATATCCGCTACATTATTACCAGAATAGTTGAGAGATTCGAGTACAGCAACTACAATAGAAAACAATGTCAGAATCAATTCTACTACAAGATAATAGCGCAATTGGTAGAATGCAATTAGTTTGGCGCTATTTTGCTGAGTGAGACTATTAAAGTGCTGGAATAACTTTAACAATGAGGCCATATCAAATAGCATTCTCAAAATAAATATAGGAAAGATTGTGATCACTTGCATAGTAGCCGCAGCAGGAAAGACAGCAGAACCAGAGTTTTGAATGTAAATCAAAATTGTTCGAACAAACCGAATGACAAAAATAGTTAACATTAGGGCTATTGTTCCACGACGGATAACCAATTTGTACTTTGCCTCATGATTGATTGCCAAGTATCTAGGTTAGTTTTTGCTACCGCTGCATCGAGATGTACAACAACCAGGTAACACAAGCACTGTAAAACAAAGTAGAGGTAGAGACTGCCAAAGTAATTCCAGATAAAGTATTTCCTTGCAATGTACTCCAAGTATACACTAATTGAATGATAATGTATCCAGACCAAACAAGCAACAGGTAGCCAAATCTTCGCTGCGAAGGAATCGAGAGTACCAGTGCCAATTGTTTTAAAACCAAAGATAATGAGAATCCACCGCAGAACAAGACAAAATAAGAACGGTTAAGCATTTGCTTGAGGTTTGCTGTTTTGTGTTTATATAGTTTTTACTGGGTGACGTTTCAAAGTATAGTTGGTGTGTTTAATTACGTTCATCTGTGATACCTTTGCATAGATTAGAAAGTAAATCAACAAACTTAGCTTGCATTAATTAAAAGTACTCTGATTATCCTATTGCCTCCAGAGTATAATTAATTTGAAAGGCTAACTGGGTGACGTGTTTCTTAATGGACAATCGCGTTGGTGGATCATTTCATTTCTTTCATCTACGCGTCTACTCTTAGATTGAAGCAGAGAATCCTGGACATTGGGCTACCCACAATTATTGAATAAAAAGTCGTCAATCTAACTTTTGGTGTAAGACGGAACCTGGCGGATATAGTTTGGTAATTGCCTAAAGAATATAGGACAAATATGATTTATTAGAGTGCGAATAACAGTTATACGTGGGTATCACACTTTTGCAATTTCACTTGTAATTGGACAATTAAAGCCTTAAAGAAATCTGTCTTGTCAATATTTTCTAAATACTAAACTGAATTGGCAGGTTATTTAATAATGGCACTTCAATCAAGTAACAGCCGTCCATGAAACCACTCTATACAAATATAAATGTCTTTAGATTAGCATTAAGTTGAAGATTATCTCTTGAATGGCACAGACATCTTGTAAATCGGTCTTGAAATTGTATAATCGAATTTAATAGTTGAAATGGTCACTCGCGCTCGTTCTGAAATGACTGATGACATCAGTAGGATTCCGACACATTTCTTTTAGTAGGATTCCAGCTTATTCAGTTTTCAAAAATGAGAAAGAGCTTAATCAAATAATTAGCACCACAGATTGATTCGGAGATTCAGTTTCGTAAATCACTTGTTTGTACGGTAAAAGAAATCCAACAAGAATGAATATTTAATGCCTCTGGTCAAGGAAACCTAGGAAATCGAATATCATAACCCTAGGAGGCTGATATGCCGTAAAAACCCTGGTCATCAATAATAGAAAATTTCGAATTAATTTCGTGAGAATAAATGATTGGTTGGCATATTCGACATGCAATGGCTTTAATTTAAGGCTAAGGCAGAATTTCTTTCTCCGCGCAAAACAATCTTTTTGAGATGGACGACACCGTTTCAGGACCAGCTAGAAACGAACACCCAGAAACAGTACATCAAGCCAACACTCCGGCGAAAATCGTTGAAGGTACAGCACCAGCATAACCTAGAATTTCGCTATCTAAGTGAAAAGAGTCACCAGCTTTTTGTAGGGCTGAGGGAATTATCTCCCACTGGAAGAAACTGGCAACCGCATTTTCAACGTACATTTGAAGTGTATACTCGCTTATGGAAGTTTCAGCAGCACAACAGGTCCCTAAAGTTAATGTAGACAAGTACTGGAAAACAAGGAATACTATGATTTGAAAAGATGGGAAATTGGAGAGTTGGCTTCGAAAATCGGCCAGTTATATTATCACTACTACCTTCGCACCAGCGAAACAAATTACTTGAATGAAAGTTACGTTTTTTACGAAGCAATAAGAGACCGAAACTATTTCAAAGACGTTCTTGAAACCAAAAAGTGAGCATTCATTAACCTAGCCCTGCGCTGATGGTAAAGAAATTGCGTTACTATGCCAGATTCATTGTTGTTTGTTTGCTATTGAACAAGAGCGCAATGATCAAAAAGCTGATGGAACAACTAGCGCAGTATGTGGAAGATTATAATGCACAATTTAAACCGAGCGATTATGCAGAATGGAATGTCGTATTGTCTGAAATTTCTACATTTTTGGAAGCTGAAAAGAAGCTTGCTCCAGTAGATATGGAAGGAAACCCGTTAACTTGCATTGGAAGATTAAAGTATGAATACGCCAAAAATGACAATACCCAAAGATTAAAGTTGCAGGAAGCTATTCTAGTTGGAAACTATCAAAACCAAGTAATATTACCTAATTCAAGATTAAATTTTCTGAATTGACTTTGGACATGTATCGTATGCTTCAGTCTCTAGAAAGAGAGCCTTCGTTATCAGGAGGTTTCACCAAGCCAGTTCCTCAACAGGCTCCACCTGCAGATCAAACCACATCTGGGGTTGGAATGACTTCTATTGAAAAAGAACCTGAAGAGGATGCAAAATCAAAAAGATCAAATCCACGTAAACACTTGCTTTATCGACCAACGTTTGCTCAACTTGCTCTGTACGTGGCCACTTGTTTCAAGGATATCACAGAAAACAACTGTCTATTAATCTATATTAGTGCAGATGGTTCAAAGAGACAAGTAAAGGAAGGAAGTCCTAATGGTACATTTAACTAATACAGAATATGTCGGAGGAATTGCTACAGCGGTTAATTACACCAGAAAAGCCCCTGAAAAGATTGATGCTGACCAAAGTGCTTTGATTCATACGTTCCACCCACAAGATTTAATACCATTTACTCGAAAACCAATGTTTTTGATTGTGGACTCAAACAACAGTACCGCGTTTAAAGAGTTTAACAAGGTGTTCAACCAACCATTTGTTTGTTTAATGTCCCCAGTTGAATACCCAACTTCAATTAAAGGTATATACCCTCTCATATAGACACTACTCAAATCGGGAGCTTGTTTTCTCTATTCCTGCACTGTCCCGTAAAAGCATTTGCTTTTATTAGTGATTTAACCCAAATCCAAAAGGAGGTTTGGGAAACTAGTATTACAAAGATTGAGCAAATTGAACAATTTATTTCTGACTTGATTGAACAAGATCAGACTCTAGGCAAGAAATTACTAACTTAGACAAATCTTACAAGAGATTTATTACTGATGATTTCCTTAGACAATTCATTGTTAGATTTGTTTTATGTTCAGCCCTATTGAAAGCTCACCAAGCTTTCAAAGAGTCTAAAGTACATTTGGTTAACCCTAGCATCATCCTGTAAGTAATCCGCCTCTCCCAACCTCTTTAACCAGCAATCCAGAGCTAATCAGCCTTGTAAACGATTTGGTACAAATTACAGGTGTATCAAGTTTATATCAATTTGAAAGTCAATAAAAATGTTTTCTGGAGGTTTATTTTACTACGATACGTTTGCGTTTCTCGCCACGTTCTTCAGCTACCGGCTCTCCAAAGTAACTCTCTTTTCCTTGTTTCTTTTCTCTCAGCAAGATACCCAACGAATACACGTTGTACCCAATAACATCCCGTTCGTTCTTTAACTGTTTTCTCGATAATGTTTGGATACGTTCAACAACAGGCTTCAACGATCTGGTGCTAGTAATTTCATTATGGTGCTGCTTCAATAAGAATATTAGAATCTTTTGCGTCTGCATTGGGTCTAGTTGCTTTTCGATTAGCTTCGCTAGACATTCTAGTAACGTAATGACTTGGTGGAACGGAAGAGTTAATAGGGCGTCGTTCAGGTGAGAAGGTCTGATTGAATTCACGACATGTAGAATGTATTCTTCTGGTGATTTGTCTTTTAGCCCACTTGAAATGACAATTGGATGTCTTGCAGGTTTAGCGGCGTCTGGATTTGACTTTACCATCTTTGTTAATATAAAGTAACCTGTTGATATTTTTCAAAGTCTTCGTTTTCTTTTTGCCATATAACAAGTGCTTCGGAGAGCAATTCACCAGACTTTAAACTTTCCATTGTAGATTTAGTCGCTGGTTCCAGTTGTTTGCTTTCCTTTTCTTCATAGCCTTCAACCCCAGAACCGATTTCTTGGGTGTATTTTTCATCCTGGACATCCAAATCATTGTAAAGTTGCTCAAGCCTAGCTTCTCGTTCTTCTTCAAGTACAAATTGATCATCTGTTTTCTCCCAAATTCGGATTGATTTATCATGGGAGGCTGAGGCAACGAAATTACCGTATTTTCCAACTGCTAGTGCCCAAATATCTCCAAAGTGCCCTTCAAGCTTGCTAATTTCGTCAAACTAGATTAAAGTAAAAATACCTTTTCCGCATCCCAGTATTTAATTGTTTTATCCTTGGAGGCTGTAAAGAAGTAGTACGTTCCCCATACGAATTGACATTGCATTACACTATCCTGGTGTGCAAGAATGCTTTTGTGACAATCACCAAAGTCCAAACCCCAGATTTTTACAGTCTTGTCAGAAGACGCTGTGATAATAATACGAGAATCACTGGAAATATCCATAGAATTGACTGGCAATTTATGTCCGTAAAGAGATAAAAAGAACTTTAGGGAATCAATGTAGAACACTTTTACAGTTAAATCCAGCAAGGCAACTGCCAATAACTTGCCATCAGGAGAAACGCGGACACTTAGTACATCATCTGTAAGTTTTAAGGTTCTGTAATGCACCGCAGTCGCTCTTTTTGCAATTTTAGAGTAATTTTCGTCTTCAATCAATCCAAACTTGAAAAACTTTACAGTTTTGTCTTGACTTCCTGTAACCATTCCTTGTTTGTCTGGAAGTATCTGCATTCCCCAAATAGGTCCGTCATGAGCTAATTTAGTATATATTTACCTTGGATGGTTTCAATTAATGATGATGACGACAACTCATATAGGAGCAGTTCACCTTGCTTTGTTCCAACAATCAAGTGTTTTCCACCAGGTAAAAATGCACTGCATAATGCGTAGCCAGATTCGAGTGTTTGAATACAGTTCCCGTTTTTCGTAGACCATACTTTGATCATATCACTGCTGCCAGATGCCAGCAACTCATCATCCTCAGACAGACATAGAGTGCGGATATCAGTTCTATGTCCTGGCAGATCTATTGACGAAATTAGCTTTGCTGGTTCTTTTTCGTCCAGGTCCAACTGGTAAAGCTCCAAAATATTACTGGAATGATGCGCCAATACTCTTAGTTGGTTTTTGTTTGCCCCTTTTGCCAAATCAAAAGATCTGATTTTGGAAAAAGTCTTTATCGTGTTGAAAACGGAAATTTTGTCAGACAGCTCCAATTCTACCTCCATATCATCCTTTGCTCTCTTCTTCTTTCTAGCTAGCCGCTTTTTCAACTCTTGTTCATTTCTAATCTTGAAGATTTCTATTAATTTATCGTTTCCTTGTACTCCAAAGAATTCATCAGAGTGGAATTTAATGGACATTACTCTTTCTTTACTTTGCTTTTCAATATTTCCGACAAGCTCTATTGATTTTTCAATTTCAGCAGATTCTTGTTGGGCATTATCAATAAGCTTCTTTGCGAGGTTTTCAAAGTTGATTTCCCATAGTCTTAACTGGCCATCCCCAGCCCCAGTGAGAAGCATGGATCCTTGCACAGCCAAGGCCCAGACTTCTCCTCTATGAGATACAATATTTTCCACACAGCACTCTGCAGTAATATCCCAAACTTTTACAAGAGTGTCTTTTGATCCAGAAATCAAGTGATTTAAATTATTTGTAGAATTAGGAATTTGGTCTTTTTAGACATAAAGTACCTTCAATAAATGCCAGACATGTCACCTGGTCTTTGTGTCCTTTAAATCTGTTCAACCCAATTTCAGCAACCACGTCCCACAAAATGACATCTGTATCTGCAGACCCAGATGCTAACCGTGCACCTTTAGAATCAAAAGCCAAGCATGTTACCGGCGCACGATGTCCATTAAATACTGTAACTACCCCATTATCCCAAATTCGAATGGAACCATCCGCAAAACTACATTAGATAAAATCTACCCAACCGCTAGTAGGTCCTTGTACCTCGCAATGCAAGTCGTTTGCGAATTACCATCCTGCAGTTGTTTAATAACTGTTCCTTGCTTTAAATTCCACAATGTAACGCTTTCCAAGGATGGTGCGTAGCAAGAAGTTCCGTCATGATTAAATACGGCGTTTGAAGAAGAACTTGCAATTACTCCAAATGATTTTTGTAGCTTATATCTCTGATAAACTTTGACCATTCGAATTTATTTTTTTTTGTTTTTCAAAGAAATTTGGCTCAGGCTGGCTGCCTAATGAGCTCATCAAGCCAGGAAGATGTTTGCGAATACCAGGCTGTTGATTTAGCTGCTCTTACCTTGGAAGAAGTTTAAATTCTTTATCTGCAGAAATGACGTCACCCTAAATTAGGCCATTCGACTGGGCCTGCTTATCTCAAATGACTGTGTAGTTAACGATATCCCTGCTTCAATTTAAACCTTACCAGCTAGCAATTAGAACGTGCATATTGATTAGTTATCGGACCGCAAGAATATAACTATCCGTAAGATTTCATATCCAATTCATGTAAAACCACTATCCATTTAGTTTGTTTGGTTACCCAAGTTGTATACTCGTGGCGCATGAATCAATTAGACTCAATATCAGAATTTTCGAGAAAGAAAACCAAACGGTATAAATGAGCAACTAACATTAGATCTAAAATGCACTTGAAATTGGATGGAAAGTTGGTTCTAGTTACTGGCTCTACAGCTGGAATTGGCAAAGAAATTGCAAAAACGCTTTTGGCCGAGAATGCGAATGTAATTATTAACGGACGCTCACAATCAAAAGTAGATCAAGTCGTTGAGGAGTTAAAAGCAGGTAGTAGCGGTAATATCCATGGTATTGCTGCAGATATTTCTACCCTGCAAGGAGTTGAATCTCTAGTCCAAAAAGTACAAGCAATTGGTCCACTATACGCGTTGGTAAACAATACTGGAATCTTTGAAAGCAAGCCTTTCCAAGATATATCACCAGAAGAATGGCTCCAAATGTTTAATACTAACGTAATGTCTGGCGTTTCGCTATCTAAGCCATTCATCAAACAATTTTTAGAAAGGAACGAAGGGACAATTCTTTTTGTTAGCAGTGAAGCAGCCTACGCTTCTAAAGGATTCATGGTGCACTATTCAATGACCAAGGCCGCACAATTAGCTGTAGCAAGAGGCTTGGCAGAAACTACGAAAGGAACTAATGTGCGAGTAAATTCAATCTTGCCTGGCCCAACATGGACAGATGGAGTAGAAGAGTACATTAGAGGAATTGCAAAGCAATCAGGAAAGAGTGTTGATGCGGCAATCAAGGACTATTTCGCAACTCATGAACCTTCTAGCTTGATTCAAAGGTTTGAAACTCCAAAAGAAATTGCCGATATCGCAGTGTTTATGGTGTCTCCAATCGCTTCCGCTGTAAATGGTCGGTCATGGTTAGCAGACGGAGGAATCATTAGAAACCTCTAATAAATCTCGTTTCAATTCCATTCTGTAGGAGATATTCTGATTTAAGGTTTCCGCAGTAAATTAAACTTTTAATGGAACAATAATAAAGTTATTCGGATTTGAATTTCCAATAACCAAATGAAATCCTGTTATTTTCAATCCTCTTGAAAGTAAAAATTTTACTTCTTGAAATGACATCAAAATTGTCGGAAAAGGAGCTAAAGGCATTCACAGAATTCAGTTCAGCAGCAGAGGAATTTGAAAAGCAAGCATTGAAATGTGAAAAAATCAAAACCAAATTAATTCATACTTCGCCAATAGTGAAATTCCTACTTTCAGAAATCGCCTTACTTGGGACTACATTCAATGTGGATAATATAAAGTGTTTACCATGCGATGAAACCCGGTCTGGCGGATTCGCTCCTAAATACGGAATAGTACTGTGTCAAAACCAAATTCTAGAGAAATCTCAATTAGAAGATACACTTTCACACGAACTGGTGCACTTGTATGACCACGCGACAGCAGATGTAAACTGGAATAATATCAGGCATTTGGCATGTTCAGAAATCCGGGCAGTTGCATTATCTGGGGAGTGCAAGTTTAACCGGGAATTGAAAAGAGGATATTTTGGAATTGCTAAACACTTCCAAGAGTGTGTAAGAAGAAGGGCGATTATGGGCGTAATGCAAGGAAGTGGAAAGACACAGAAAGAAGCGGAGGTAGCAGTACGCTCAGTTTGGCAGGATTGTTTCAATGACACAAGTCCTTTTGATGAAATATTCTAATTTAATATATTCAGATGCAGTGTGTTTATTGTCCTTGCAAGAATGATGTAACAGTTTGTTCAAAGAACCCGCACTTTTGTTGACGTTCACTATCAGGCTCCATTGCATTGTTAACAAAGTTGTATCGATTACCACTTCCATAGGTAGCCCAATTTGGGTTTGGTTGTAGACCATTTACGAAATTCAAAATGCTATTCAATACTTGGTTGGATAATGGAATTTCGGTTGAATCTAGCAATGCAGTGTTTTGCCAAACAAATGGAAGTTCAGCACCATGATAAACACCTAATTGTGCCGCGCTTGGATAGAGAGGAATCAATGGTTGATGAGTAAATGAAGACCTATAGGTTTCAACCCCTAAACTCTGGTAGACAGATGCAAGCAAGATTTCAGGGCACTGGAAGAGCAAATCGCCAAAGAAATCACCAGCTGCTTGGTAAGGTCCAAGTGGATATGTGGAAACATTGTACAATGCTGAAACAGTTTGTTGTTGAGCAGCGGTCAAGAATGGAAGGAAAATCATATCGTATGGAATTACTTGTTGAGCACTGGTAACCTGTCCAAAAGAAAAGAGTGTGCCTTCGTTCAAATCGTCGTTCATCAACAATGGAACTTTGCTCACTTTTTTGTCTACCAAAAGAGTAACTAGAGCTTCTTCGTTTACATAGGAGCCATCAGCAATTGGGAACCAGTTAATTGTTTGACCAGCAGTGAAAAGAGTTTGTGCAGGTACATTACGCAAGCATCCCAAAATATCACCACTGGAGCATCCAACAGCATTAGCAAAAGCTGTGAATACACCATCAAACGAAGCTGGAGTTTGGTACAACCAAGCTGGGCCGCCAGAGAGCAATACGGCACGGTCGAATAGCGTTTGAGTACCACCTTGAGCAAGTAAATGAGCACCCAAAGAGATAGCGCCGGCAGATTGTCCTACAGCAGTAACTCTAGTTGGATCACCACCAAACAAGGCAATGTTCTTTCTCACCCATTCGAATGCAAACTTTTGGTCTAATAAACCGACATTCAATGATCCTTCTTGAGCCAACAAATTTCCAGCCAAAAATCCAAACGCACCAACACGATAATTTACAGTAACAACCACAACATTGTTTGAGTGTGTGAGGATAGTTTTTCCATTGTACAGTGGGTTAGAGTTGTACCCAGAGTTGAAAGAGCCTCCATAGATATATACAATAACTGGAAGCTTTTCACCGACTGTTGGAGCATACACGTTCAAGTTTAGGCAATCTTCTGAAGTTACCAAGTTTGTAGCACCAGTTTGGGCTTGAACACATGCATTTCCATAGGATGTTGCGTTGTAGATACCAGTAAAGTTCAACGGTGGTTGAGGAGGTTTGAAACGCAAGGCCCCAACTGGTGGTTGGGCATAAGGGATGTTCAAGTATGAAGAAAACTGTGGTTCAACAGTACCTCGAATTTGTCCGTATGGCAATTGCACAACTTGGTGACGCACAAAATTTACTGCAAGATCAGCAATATTTGGAAACAGACCACCAAATAATTTCTTGCTATTTGGGATAGAAATATTCTTTGCTAATTGTTCCAATTCGTCAACGATAGCAGTGATTGCTCCAGAGGTGACAGTTCCAGGCACTGGTTTGGGTTCAGGGTCAGCGGCAGGTAAAGCAATGGCATTTACAGTAGCAAGTAGTAAAAGATTAGAGAGCATCTTTCTATTTTTCTTTGGTATATCGTTACCACATCGCGTTTTATAGATTTCTGGTGGCGCCTATGGAGTGAACCGTTATCGTGTGCAAAATGGGGCAACAGTAACGGCCTAAAGGCTCTCTTTACCGTTAACAACAATAATTAATTAGTTGCTCGCCCAAAAAAATAGACGGAAAGTGGAATATGACCGTCGATATTAGCAGTGAGCTCGTGTACCATCAGATACCTTATTTGTTGGAAATTATCGGACGAAAATCAAAGGTGTTTCACAGCTGTGGGCACCTGCTACTTGTTAAAGCTTTCAACTTCGGGGCTCCAATACTTATTTCCTGGTCCCCAAGGATACGTTCAGATTAAATAACTATATCCGGCGGTAATTTTCCACCAATGAACCTTTTAGAGATGTCTCATTAAGTTCATTGACAACTGCTATATCCGTCCACCTGACGCCTGTCAAGCAGCTCCAAGGTTGTCATTTTGAGAGTAAAGCCCATGCAGTAAAGCTTTTCAATCTTATATCCACGAAATGTTTTCCCATGAATACATTCCGCATATTTTCAATATGTTTTGGAATAGCATCAGCGTTTCTAGTGCTAGTATCAATGGCTAAAATTGTAATTCACAGAAAATCCTTTGGGAAATTTAATGTATTGTGGATAATCCCGTTTCAGGTTGTAAATATTCTGGGGATAGTCGCCTCAATCACCCTGGCATTTGATGAAACTGATAGCGTGGGGAATTATACAGACTATTTCACTAGCTTTTGCAACCCAATTAGTATTCTGGGCTACGTGCTGATTGATTTAAATATCTTGGAAATATTTGGAATCATCAATTCCAAATTCAACAAACGACATGTCAGCTATGCAGCCGTTGGCACAGTTGTATTCTTTTTGCTCTGTTACACGCCTAATGTGATTGTGTATTTCTATGACAATGACGTGTTGGACATACTATACCTAATTGGTAATGTTGCTTGGCCGATAGTGGCTTTGATATATGACAATGGCCAAATTGCGTACTTGACTTGGCTAACGTACAAATCGAACCAAAGGCATGCTTACGCAGAGCTGCAAAAGATGGTTCTGTATAGTACTCCTTTTATCCTGATAGATTGGACCAACTTGATTATTTATTCCATCTTTTCTCAGTATATCCTCGCCGGAGAAGTACTAAACTGGTTCGTGATCAACTCTAGCTTGATTGGTGTTCATTCAGCTGTACAGATTTTGGTATTCAACCAGCTCAAGCGGATTGTGTTTGCAGGTAGAATCAACAAATCGGAATTAGAAAAGAATGATACACCACCTTTGGCAACTATTAATTACAATATAACTGATCTATTTTAACACCTGAGCTTTGGTGTGTTGTTACAACTATAGGAGAGTATAACACTCAACTAGAACTTTTTTAAATCTCACAAATCATGATGGACGTTCACATACTTGTCAAAAGCACGATATTTATCTCCACTTGAATATACCTCTATCATGCGTGTAATTCCATCAAGTGTATCACATTTTTTGGGTTTGATCTCCTTTAGAATACTCTATGAGCTTATACTGCAATTAAAAATTACTTGAATGCTTTTATTTCTAATTTTGAGTAGCGGTTGGAGTGTCAGGAATGTAATGCATGACAACACAGCTCCAGTCGCCAGCAATCCTTTGAACTTGGACATCGCTTATCAATTCATGAATGTCCCATTTAAGAGTGTAAGATCCTTCATTGTCAGTGGCATGGCCATATACATCTACATGTGGTGCTGAGAATGAATCAGTAATAACAACGCTCCATGTTTGGAAGGTAATTGGAGAGCCTAACCCAACAATTCCATTTACAGTGTACATTGCTGATAAAGCACCTGGTGGTTGAGGGACGGGAACCATTGTTGATTTTGAGACTATTCCACAGTCACCAACGCTTCCAACACAAACTTGAGACATGTCTCTAACAGCCCATAATTCGTGTGCAAATGCTCCGTTAGGGCCATAACAGCGAGGGATGATGTATCCAGGACCACTTGGCAAACTGGAAAGAGGATCAGCGGCAGCAGCGAATGAAGCGAGAGATAGGAGACCAAGCATTTTGTAGATTGAACGATTTCTAACCCGCTTTTATAGTGCAATTCTCGGTATTTAATTCGGCAAAGCATTTATTGTGTATCCACAATGATTTGAACCTTTCGTCAAAGAGCTAGTATTAGTCATTCCATAGTCAACCACATCGTCGCAGTGATTTCGCTCAGCAAAGTGATATCAAGTATTGATTTGTTTCCATACCCACGTAATGCTATTCGGCAGGCGAATTTACTCGGCAATGAGACTCGGCACTCCGAATTTGTAATAACAGTTTGCTTATACATAACATTGAATGAAATGATTCAGCCACTAGATACCTCAATTATTACTTTAATTCTAATTGCATTTTCAGTTTTTAGTTGGTGCTTCAGTAAACAACATAACCCATTGATGCTTCCAGAAATGGTTACGCAATGAAATCATGGACTTAAGGGCGTAGTAGCTCGCTTGATCTTGAAGCGTTTCCAAAGAGCAGTGCATCAATACGTCGATGTGAATCCAATAGTTGGAATCTGTATGCAGCATTTCAATCCCACAGGTTGAATCTAACCTCCGCCAAACACAGCACCTTCACCAAACTAAAAGGTTATTATCAACTCAAAGGTTTTATTCAGTCAATAACTTGAAAGTAGTTGCACCAGCACACCCCAACATGGCCAAGAGAGCAAAGTATCCGAATGCACCTCTAGCCCTCTTTTTCGGATCTCCAGTAGCATAGCACTTTGCATAAACAATTCTACTAGCTAGGTAAACTGCACCAGAGACAGCAGATACAACTGGATATTCAATTGCCGATAATCCCAACAAAATCAAAAACCCTGGAATGTGCTCAAGAGTATTTTGATGTCCTCGTTGCACACAATTGAAGATATGCTTCTTCCTGTCTTGATCTGCTTCTTGAGCAGTTGCATACATGAGTGGATAAGGAACCCCAGCAAGCGTACGTGCTTTGGATACTTGGATTCCGAGGTAGAATAGGGTGAATTCGGTACCAATAAGAGTTAGCATTACATATCCATGGTTTTTGTTGAGAGTGAGAATCATTTTGGAAGAAATTACTTTCGGGTTTCAGTCGGATTTAAAGTCACGTTTCAACGTAATGGAGACTTAATCGCGAAGGAGCAAGCGAGCATTCACAAAATGCCAAATGATTCTCTGTTTCATTTTGCTGGATCACCAATTGCGTATCCATTTGCAAAAGCTAATCTGCCAGCTAAAGTACTCCAGACAATGGGATATTCGATCCCAGAGAGATTCAAAAGGTACAAGTTCAAGAGTATTTTGATGAGCTCTTTGTACGCAATTGAAGATTTGCTTTTTGTACGTTCTGCGCTCGCATACATGATTGGATATGCACCACTAGCGAATTTAAGACTATTTTAGTATAAAGAATTATGTTGCTGGAAAGAATACTACTGTGGATGACATTACCTTTCTCAAAGAAATGTCTAATATCTGCTCTTTAAAATTCCATTTTCACCAAATTAGTTCAGAGCGCTGCCGCTACTACAAATGGTCAATTATTACAGTTTATTGAGTTAATAGTTTGAATGCGGTTGCACCAGATGCACCCAACATGGCCAACAAGGCAAAGTAACCAAAGAATCCTCTTCTTCTCTTTTTTGGATCCCCAGTACAGTATCCACCTGCATAGGCAACTCTACTAGCCAAGTACACAGCTCCGGAAATAGCAGAAATCACTGGATATTCAATTGCAGAAACCAACAACAAAATCAAGAATCCAGGAATATTTTCCAGAGTGTTTTGGTGAGCTCTTTGTGCACAGTTGAATAAGTGCTTCATCTTGTCCTTTTCGGCTTCTTCGGCTGTTGCATACATGTTTGGATAAGCTACGTTTGCTTTTCTTCTAGCTCCACCTACTTTAGCTCCTAAATAGAGCAAAGTAAATACGGTTCCGATTAATACTAGAATGACGTATCCGTGTTCTGGGACCAATTGCAAGATCATTTGGAATTGGAGGAAAGGCGAGAGTTTAAGTATAGCAAATTTCTTCCAGCACTTTCTCGCTGCGCCACTTTGATTGCCGACGGAAATGCATTAAGTTCTGAGACATTAACGTGTCTCTTTCTGGGCCAAATAACGCCGCACACCACTATAGACTATCCAGGAGTGATGGCGATGGTTTCTTCTATGCAATAGCGTCGGCTTTTGCGTTGGCATTGCTTGGAAATTAAAAGGACCCATAAACACTTGTTACTGCCAGACGCAAGTTGAGTATCCAACAATTAATGGCAGACCACTGATTTAAACGAAAGAATGCTTTATCGTGTGGCTGAGGGACTCAAACACGCTTGAAGAAAAAAAATTCTTTGAAAACATCTCTACTTTTGTAGACCAGAGAATCGCTTCCAAGTGTACATGCGAGATTCATTCTCTTTTACTTGGGGCAAAGTCCTCGGACGCAAAGATAGAAATATCACCTTTAATCGGCTAGTTTGTGCTAAACGATTAGAGCCCACAGATTATATTGTCATAAGTGATAGGTAATTTCGATTTAATGTAGATATGCGATTTGAAACTGAATGAGGCTTGCTCTGGGTTTTCCCTATTTATTAACAGGAAACAACTTTGCTACACTCTGTTTGTTACTGGTTAATAGTAACTAATAATTTTTTCATCAAAGAAGAATAATAGCTTGTTGGTTATCAGTTAATAGTATTGTTAATTGGCTCCATTATAGCTTACAATCCAGATTATTTGGGATAGTCAAATAATTGCTGTTGATGTAACAGCATTTTCGATGAGTTGATTCACTCTTTAATAGAATTGCAATCCCTATAGAGCGAGTAACAATTCAACTTTTTGATTCACCCAAGGGTTGTCACATTAACAGAGACAAGCCCTTCGCGTGCTCAAAGAATGGACCAGATCAAACCACTCGTCAACCAATCTTTGGTATTTTATAGGCTAATATTGGTCATCAGGTTTAAAGAGTGATTCCTGCGAGTGGATTTGGAAATAACTGTGCGTCAATCGAATACAGAATTTACTTAATCATCTGACTGTTAAAGATAAAGATCAGTTGCAAAAAATGATTTGTACCATTACTAAACCTCGCTGTACCTATAATTTGGCAATAAGTGCCTGTAGTATTGATAAGCGGGTTTTAATTTAAAACAATTCTTATCCCCACATCTTTAGGCTAAATTTCTTGTGGTTACACGAGCGGGGAGCATGACCAACCAACTTTTGAAACGAATTTTCAGAATCAAAGAGAACTCATTGTTTCAATCAGTGGTGGCGGCTCAAACCTAATGATAATAGAGCAAATAAAGCGAATAAAGCTAAATCTAAATCCGGATAATTTTATTTAGTTTTCTTTCATTGAAAATATTTCGGCTTTGTTAGTCATGCTTTTCAGAGCAAAGAACGCCGAACAGGTCACATTTCCTCAGGTGAATTTCTTTTCTTTCTGAAAAAACCTCATACGATGGATGATACAGTATCTGGCCCTATTCGCTTAGAAGCATTCGAAATGTATCCTACGGATAACACTCCTGAAAAAATAGTTCAAGGTACCATTGAATTTTAATTCAGAATTTAAATACCTGCTAGAAAAATCTCACCGACTGTTTATCACTCTTCGAGAGCCAACAAACACCGGCAAGAATTGGAAACCGTTATTTCAATCTACTTTTGAAGTTTACTCTAGACTGTGGAAATTCCAGCAAGTGCACCGAAAAGTCTTGGAGAATGAACAGTATTATGGACTGAAAAGATGGGAATTGGGAGAATTAGCGTCGAAAATCGGACAATTATATTACTATTACTATCTCAGAACTTCTGATACTTCTTACCTGCAAGAAAGCTTCACTTTTTACTCTGCAATTCAGAAACGCAAATATTTTGAAAAGGTATTGGAAGCAAAATCAAGTGCGCTGATCATTAAAAAGTTGCGCTACCATATCCGCTACATTGTTGTTTGTCTGTTACTCAACAAGTTCCAATTGGTTCACCAACTGTCGCTTGAATTCCAAGACTACATTAAAAAGTATGAATTCTTTTTGGAAGAAAAGGACGCTATTGAATGGAGATTGCTTTACAATGAAATCAGCAGTTTTATATCTGCTCAGCAACTTTACGATGTTTATTATGAAGGACAGTTGCTTCCAATTACTTCTCATTTGCGCTATTCCTACAAAACACCTCTTAACCCACAGATTAAACTTGAACAGATTGTTGTAGTTGGAAACTATGAGCATCACGTAAGTAGTTGATAAACATAGGCTAAATTTTCTGGTTTAACTCTCGACATGTACGGGCTACTACAATCGCTTGAATTTGACCCTGAATTCAGCGATTCACAGATGCCAGAGTTACAATCTCAATCTGGATCTCTGGAGACTAGTGAACCAACCAACATTAACAGAAATCCTGAAAAACACCTCTTATTCAGACCAACTATTGATCTCTTAACGTTAAAACTTGCCACTTGCCAAAAAGATATGACTAGCGATCAGTCTGCCTTGTTGTTGTATTTGTCTGGTGAAGGATCACAATCTAAACAGCCAAGTGGTATCAGTATGGCATCACTTCCATCTGGAAAATCAAACCATGATACCATCAACACATTCTTTCCGCATGATCTAATCTCATTCACCAGAAAGCCCATGTTTGTCATTGTAGATTCAGACAACAGCATGGCATTTAAAAACTTTAGAGCTGCCTTTGATCAACCGTTCTTATGTATATTATCCCCACCAGAGATGCCAGTAACCAAAGGTACTTTTTATCTAACAAGACCATCCAAGTTCGATTTTCACTGTTTTCTTGCACTGTCCACTAAAAGCATTCTGTTTTGTCTCCAATATCAAACAATTGAAACCAAACCAATGGCAATATGCAATGGATAAACTAAAGGAAATAGAATTATACATTATATCTCTGCTGCAGCGTAACGAAATTGGTAACTCAATATTAATTTAGATTTCTCCTTCAAAGCCTTTGTTCAAGACGAGTTTTTGGCGCAGTACATTACCCGATTCATATTCTGTCGTATTGTTTTGCAAGCGCATTTGAATTGCGGACCAAACAATTTACCTGATAGTAATCCGAGTGTACCAGACTTTTTCTTTAATCATAATGACCTTAAAGCTCTTGTAAACGAGTTGGTTGTTATCTGTGGGGTTTCGGATTATTACAGGTTCTGGTAATAAATGTATTTGTATGAACTTTTTGTCGTTCCGCAAGTTCGCAGTTGCTACTGGGTCATTCGAGAAACACAATATTTTGGCCGATTTTCAACCTTCGAATTTTCATGCTTTTTTTTGTTTTGAGCAGTGTTGTCACTCAAACATTTTTCTACTATCCTGGAATAGAGGTGCCGCTAACGTACGACTCTGATATTCTATATTCAACCAGTGTCGGGTGGATAAGTAGCACAAGAGCCTATACATTCTCCAACATGTTTTTCCATCAGTGTATGGATCTTTGTAGAGAAAACGACTTTTGTCGAATGTTTAATTGGCAACAAGTTATACAGCGTACTGGAGGTGGGTGGAAGCGCGGTTTGGAACCGCGAGGATGGATTAACATCTATGAAGTGATAGGGGAATGCACAATGTACGAAGGCGGAGATCCAAATGATGGATTCCAAGTATTTGCGCCACTTGGAATGTATGCTGGAATGATATTTTCGAAAAGTAATTGTGAAGTATCGTTATCTGGAATTGTATTTTGTGATTTTCAAAAACGTCTGCAAAGCAGTTACGACTTGGTTGTTCCTTGGAACGGAACTAGCATTGACAACACTACTGTCCTTTGGAATAACGATTGCTTTTGGGATGACTCTGGTTCGTTACATGCATTCCCTGTTTCCAGTAACTTGGAGTGTCAGCAAAGATGTGTTGAAGAGCAAGCTTGCACTCACTTACAAACCGAATCATTCAATATCACAAAAAAGCACTGTATTTTGTATAGCGGCCAAGTGCAAGTATCCACTACGTACCCAACATTTGCGGCACCTTCTACGACAAACATAAATAATAGAATAGGATCATGCTCAATTTTACCACAGCGAAACAATTGCAGTGTAATTGGAAATCAGTATCAATGTGATTTAAATGAAGAAATACCGTCCGACATTGTAAAATACCAATACTTTGAATTTAAAGTAAATAGCACCGAAAATATTGCATACAATTATTCTTGCGCTTTGGATAGTGGTATATTTCAGGTGTATACTAATTTGTACACGTTAGAGCAGTGCAAATCTGCATGCACATTATTCGATGACTGTAAAGCATTTGCAATAGCACAAGTAACACCGTATCTCTATTGCTGGCTGGGATCTGGTCTGAATTTTAAATTAAGTGGGGCAAGCCAAGTCGATAACTACTGTGGAGTGATCCTCGATAGAGTCCAAGTGTTAAATCGCCAGATTCAAATATCTCCAGTACCTATTGCTTTTTCGTTCAATGGATTGAGTTTTTTACCATATGGTAATAAAACTGAACAAAGTCAGGATTTCCTTGAATTCAGTGCAATTAATGGTTGGAGTTTTTCTTCCCCTTACACAACATTTCTTGCGAGCAGCTTAGCTGATTGTGCTACTCCGTGCAAATTTAACACATCTTGTTCATATTCATTCTGGGATGGTAATAATTGTATGCTATACAATACACTAAACACGTTGACCAATTCAGGAAACTATATTGTATATCTAAAGTTGCAGAATTGCCAAGATTGTACTGAATACAAAATCAGGAATGAGCATTTGCAATATCTAGGTTTGCCGAACCAAACTTACTATTCAAATGCACCTAAAGTCTTTGATGGATTTCTTGGGTATAATTTCAATTCAAATGGCTTGGGTAAAGTATTTGGAAATCTACACGATTGGAGCGCTCCTGAATGTGAGTTTACCGAACCACTGATTACATTTGATAACGTTGACCTCCAAAGCTGTTACACTGCTGCCGTTGGAAGCAGATTATTATTCTCATATGAATATAAAGGTAAATTAAAAAGTAACTTTGGTGTATACCCTTACATATCTTACAATTCGGATGGAATCTGTAGATTTTTTGCGTTGGATCGACTATCTAGTATTAGATATAAGGCAACATCGGCATGTGCCTTTAGCGAACTTTTAGGAAAATCCATTCCAATAACAAACGAAACTCAACCCCACCCAGTTAGAGATACTTACTTTTTTGGCAAGCAATTAGTGTCATATGTGAATGGTCGATTTGAAATATGGGCATATCTATGGACAGGAAAGTCTAGTAAATACACTACATTTAAAGGGCCATACATTGATTGTGTCAATTATTGCGCCAAACAAAAGAGTTGTATTCAGTTTGTGTGGTTCTCTCCTGTGTCCTTTGTATTTGAAGGTGACTGTTATAGCTATGAATCATCAGTCGCAGTTGGTGATATGGTACCATACAAAGGAGCAGTATCTGGATGGATCGAAGGAAGGCTGCCATGTACTATTAAAGGAATGAATGTAACTTGTGATAAAAGTATATTGTCCCAAAACCAATCTTCAACTGTATTGTTCCTTTCAAAGACAACTACGCCGATTATTACAACTACACCTACTATAAATATAGACATGTTAACTGCACACTCCACCATTCGACAATCAGACTTTCCAACTACAACACCCGTTGCAGATACTACCACGAATACAGCAGGCAACTCCAATGATTTTGGAATAAACGCATCCTCTACATTCAACGATGCAGGATTACCAACCGGACATACTTCTACAATTCAACCGATTGTCGTCACCCTCATCGTGAATGATACATTGCGCGACAATATTCAATACCATTCCAAATTTCAGATCACTACGCCAATAATAGCAGGTCTATTGGTGAGTGCGCTATTGAACATTATATTATTTGTGTTTTTAGCCAAAGCAACATGGGTTTATCCTCAAGCAAAGAATCCTGATTCAGCAGATAGTTCCATACCATATTCAGATAAAGCAGTTATCCCAGACAGGCAGTTTATATTTGATACTGGTTCGCAAAATGAGCTTTTGGAAAGTAACTATTATCCAGTGCTACCCAGGAAAAGTTCTTTTACGAATGTTATCACTAGTAATCATCATATTTATTTGATTGCCACAATGGAAAACGCTCAAGATTGTTTAAAACTGCTGGAAAAGCTTTTCCTAGAATTTGTCAGCAATTCAGATTCAGATATACCTGGTTGTTTGAAAATCTCTCGTGGTGATTCTATCAAAATTTTGAAGATGAAGGAGAACAAGGTATGGGGTTCAAATGGAAAAACGACTGGAAAACTACCTCCAAGTTTTCTAGACAGTATCGACCGTCCAAGATTGGAATTAACAATTATCAAAGAATCAAATTCTTCCAAAAGTTCATTGGAAATCAATGAAAAGATCAGAATAGCCTTGGATCTGTTTCCAAATCAAGTTTCCATCAAGTATTCCAGCCTTGAAAAGGTAATTCTTGAACAATTCTCCCTTCTATTGGAGAGTATATCTGGGAACGAAAAAGTGTTTTTGTTTGCTGGGCAATACAATGATGTACTCCATGCCCACTTGCAAGCCTTGGCATCTGACAACTGGACCTTTATCGACTGTGCAAATATTTCAAACGCGGAGGAGTTGCACAGTATTAATTTGAGCTACCCCCTCCAATAACAATAATATAGTTCAAGTTCACTTTTTGAAGGTTGAAATCCCGATAACTTGACGATTGCTAGGTGTTTGCAAATAAGGGTTAACTACTGGCCCAATGAATAAGTAACGGACAGGAAATTCCCGCTATTATTTCTGCTGATTGTGGATGATTGAACTAACAATGAAGGTCAATACCTTAATCTGTAATTCTCTATCCATTGAACAGTTCCTGGTGAATGGTAAAGATACAATTGAAGGAAATACTGGAAATCAGAAGGTAGTGCTTTTTGCTGCCAGTTACAATGATACCTTGCACTCTTATTTCCACAATCTGAACAAAAACGCATAGGCGCCAAGCTCAATCTGGTGTCATTCAACTCACACTTTTAGTTCTCATTTTTATTTCTAAAATAATATAATACTTGTGTAAATTATTAGGATGCATATCCAACAGTAAAATGGCTTTTTTGAACCGTTTGTTGTTACACTGCGACCGATCGTCCGAGGGCTGTCTCTAAACAAATGCTCAAAAGTAGCAGACCAAGCTGTGCGAGGAGTCAAATCAGCGTCCAAGTTCCACAAATTCTTCAAGAACTTGATAATAGAAGTGTGAGTATATACTCCTCCATTATTCTTGCCGTCATGCTCTACCACTCCTGCGTCAACCCAGGGTGAAATCAAAAAGGTAGGTACTCGGACTCCCAAGCGTGTAAAATCAAAAGTAGCGATTTCACCAGTTGCAAATACTTTTTCTTGATAGGCGTAGCTATCACCAGCAGGTACGTTAACTGGTGGTGGGACATGATCACCAAAACCTCCTGCTTCGTCAAATGTCAAGATGAAGAGTGTGTCTTTCCATTGTGGAGATGACACTAGAGCATCGTAAATTGATTTAACGAATTGTTCGCCGTGGCTAATTGGAGATGGTGGATGCATAGAGTCATAAGTGCAACATTCTGGGTTGATATAAGAGAATTGTGGCAGATTACCAAGTTTTGCGTCA